>JAOUQZ010048141.1:0-44688 GCA_028564935.1 Neosilurus hyrtlii | reverse complement strand
TGTGTGTGTGTGTGTGTGTGTGTGTGTGTGTGTGTGTGTGTGTGTGTGTGTGTGTGTGTGAGAGAGAGAGAGAGAGTCAGAAAGATATATTAGAGTTTCACTCCCCCTACTGGCTACATACAAAAACACATTGATTTTTCTGCAAACTTGGAAAAAAAGAGTAAATCCCCTGGAAATTGTTGAATTTTTTTCCCCAACATATTTGAACAAGCAAATATTTTACCTCCTTTAAGATAAAGGTGATTATACCTCAAACACATGACACATGATTAAAAATATATATACATTGAATTAAAAAATGATCAGTCACATGGAAAATGTAAGTGGAATCTGGTTTAGCACATGAAGTAGGTACCACTGATTAGAACCTCATGCATGTGGAACTTGAGCTACTTACACATAACATTTTGAGTCTCTTATTCCTATTGAGAGCAGCATGGAGGCATACTTGTGAGCAGTACAGTCTAAAGACATGCACATTATGCTAATTGGCCCTGTGATGGTCTGGCAAATAAGTGAAGGAGCTTTGATTTATAAGTTTGTTTCATTGGTTATTGGGGTTGCACTAAGCAGGTAGTGTGGTGGCTCAGAGATTAGCTCTTATAGGGAGAAGGATCAGACTTCAAATCTCAGCCAAAGGATTTCCTGTGTAAAGTTTGCATGTTCTCCCCGTGCTTGTGTGGGTTTCCTTCAGGCACCCTGGTTTCTTCCCACAATCCAAAGATATGCATATTAGGTCTACTGGGTGCTGTAATTTGCCCATTGGTGTGACTGTGAATTTTTTTGTGAAGGGTGGAATGTGAATATCAGCCCTGCAGTGGACTGCAACCTGTCCTGCCTCTCACCACAAGTCGCCTGTGATTGGCTCCAGCTTAGATTTATATTCAGTTGTAACACAGAATTAATTATCTGCAGCAATAATTGTGTCAAATAAACGTCCTCACAAACATAGTAAGACAAATGTGAATTCACACTGAATAGGACACCGGTTTATCACAGCGATTCCTGTACTCATTGATATGTAGCACCAATTAAGTACCTAATTTGCCTACCAACATTCTTTCAGGAGGTTAGAAGAAACTGGAGAATGCAAAGGAAACCCATACAAATGCGAAGAGTATGCAATACACTGGGGAGACTGATCACTGCTTATCCGTGTTGCGTTTTTATACATACACACCCACAAAAAAGTCCCAAATATCCATCGTATTACAGCAAATAATTTTTCGATTGCGGTTTACATTTCTGGAACAAGGTCAACAAATTTGTGTTTCACAATAAGGGACAGAAACCACTGAGAGTGACTGATTTTTGGTGTTACACTCCTTGTTCAGGTTACGTTCCTCAGCCATGCTAATTACACATGTTTGATATACCCTGTTAGCATTGGTTATACACCTGTTTTTAATATTGGCTCTGCATTTCTGCTTGTGTTGTTGGCAGAGTGAGTCTGATTAGTGCTAACTCATTAACGTTAGCTTGTTGGTGTGTTGCTTTGTGCAAGCTTGCAAGCAGTTATCTATTTCAGAATCATAAAAAGGGTTTCAAGTAGACCCATATAATGAAACAATATGTGCTGAAGGTGAGGTGAACAGTAGTGAACAGTGGATGTTGTTGAACAGAACCACCAAGCCTAGGATATTTTTATAGTTTAGTTTTACATATTTTAACCATGACAGAGACTGGTCAGGCCTTTGTGCTTTAAGCAGACCTAAGTGCTGTGTAGCTAAAGGTGCTCATCAGAGTTACATGTTTTAAGTGAGACAGTAATGTGAGACAATGAAAGCCTGCTCTAAGTGATTGTGACAAACCATGAGTATTCATCGTTTTGATTCACAATATCTACGTAGGCAGGGACAGTGGTGGCCCGGTGGTAGGGTGCTGGATTATTGATCCCAAGGTCGGGGGCTCAAGCCCCACTATCAATGGGTTCTCACTGCTGTCCCCTCAGTGCAGTTGACTGGATTATGCAGGCCTGTCTGTGGGTGAGAGAGATTGAAAACAACCATTGCTGATTTTCGTCAAGAGTAGGCTGCATATCCGTCAGTGTGTTTCTGCCCTGCAATGGCCTGGTGAGCTGTCCAGGGTGTACTCTGCTTTTGCGCTGAGATGGGCGCCAGCCTCCCTGCAACCCTGATTAGGATTAAGTGGTTCAGAAAATTAATGGATGATATCTACATATGATATATGTATTTTAATCCCCAGAATGCTGACTGTAAAGTTCCTGCGTTGTATATACTAATAAATAATGTCAACTTCAAATGTGGGGAAAGAATAGGACTAGACAATATAACATTTTATGTCCTATAAATAAATAGACGAAATATTAATATTTATATTATCTACATAGAAACAATGTACATAAAATAGATGTGAATTGAGGGATCCATGAAATTGATTTTTACAGGAGGTAAAAGGTTCTCCAGTCTCCCAAAAACAACATAGTTGGTGATGATAAATTTCCACTAGGTGTGAAAGAATGTGAGAATTTGTGTGCACATGCTGTCCTGAGATGGACTGGTGTCTTGATCAGGGTGTTCTTGATATAGGCTTCAGATCCACTATGAATCAAAGCGGTTTCTACAGAAAGAAAGAAGGAAGGATAAAACATAACAAGCAGCACTGCAGCCTCATCGTACCCAGCACCCACAGACCAACCCTGAGCTCAGGTTACTGTCTTTGTGGAGTTTCGTGTGTTCTCTCTGTGTTCTTCTCCTCTTTCCTCACACCTACCAAAAACATGCCAGAATGTGGATTGGCTATGTGACATTAACCCATTGGCCAAAATGTGTATGAAATGGAGTAATGACCCACTAAAGATGTGTTCACGCCCCAGGCCCACAGATCCCTAGATGACTGGCGAGAGTAAACTGAATCTGTTAATGAATTTTAATGAATGAGTAAAAAAAAATTAATGAATTATTGACTATACAACAACAAAATGTATTTCGATATTTGTACACTTATCCATGTAACATTAGAGGTATACAGTGAGGTATAGTGCAGTTCAAGTGGTGGAAGAACTGACTGAAATACAAGTCAGTTGTAGAACACGGAGGGGGGGGGGGGGGGAGGGGGGGGGGAGAGGGAGAGAGAGAGAGAGAGAGAAAGAACTGAACACACACAGACCTTGAGATTTCCCTTGGAGGTGATAAGTGATAAGTGACTGGGAGATGTAACTAAGCCCACTTCATTATGCATAGACAAAGCATCCAATGGACATTTTTTTTTGTTTTAAATTGGATTAAAGCCTAAAAAAGACCAAAACCAAAACACACAGGCACCCAGAGGTGTATTATACTGTAATGGTTTCTTGCAGTAGCATGCAGTACATGTTCCACTGAAAAAACTTTCTTGTAGATGACTTAAAGGTGGTAAATACTTTTCTCCTGAATGATTAGGTAATGGGGTATATTTAGGCTACGCTTCACTCCTGCCTCTAAGGTAATATAATCAAAGTAAACCTCCCATACAGTGACATAATACAGTAAGGAATGTACTTTGTTGATGTTACCCTGTGCTGTGTGCCTGTTCACTCTGTGATCTCTTTGAATGTATTCACATTTCAATCACACACACACACACACACACACACACACACACACACACACACACACACACACACACACTTACAATAACAGTGGTGGCATGGTTGTTAAAGCTCTGGATTACTAACCTGATGGTTGGTGGTTGAAGGCTCAGTACCACCAAGTTGCCACTGTTGGCTCCTTGAGCAAAACCCTTAATTTGATCAGTTGTATAAATAAATGCTAAGTCAATGCCATTAATGTAAATGTTACAGCTGTGAAAACATTTCCTTACAAACACCAGTATAATGAAACAAACACGCATGTAATTTCAAGACCTGAGTGCCATTTAGCCCTTATAACTCATAAAAATACAAGTTTTTTCATTGTAATATATTTTTTTCTTATAAAACAGAATGCATGAATGATAAGCCAGTGGTTCCTAAAGTGTGAGGTGGGTCCTACTCGGGACATACAAGAAGACTGCAGGCAGGGGAAGCACAGGGAGATGGAATGAAAGCATTAAGGACGTGAGAAATAACATGCACTGTAGGGGGGAAACAGATTGCAAAAAAAAAAAAAAAAGGAATGAAGCATAAAGGGAATGAAATGTGTAAATAATGGTTACACATGAGCACTGTCAACAAATACCGTAACTGTTGATTGCTGCAGTTTGAATAAACCCTGTAATGGTGCTGTTTACAGGAACATAATGTTAACAAACCAGCAAGAATCCTGAGAGGAAAATGGGTACATTTGTGGCAAGCTTTAAAAGATGGTCTTATTGTATTGCTTTAAAGGGGGTGTGGGGGGGGGGGGGGGGGGGGGGTTTGGGAACCACTGTGTCAACCCACTTCTGGCATCAATCTTATTTTCTTTGCTGACAGTATCATGGTTTAAAGTACCAGGGATATTCATTCATTCATTCATTTGCCAACAGTTTAATCCTACTAGGTTTGCAGCGAGGCTGGAGCCTATCTCAGCCACCTCTGGGCAAAGGTGGGGTACAGTCTATCACAGGGACAAGTACCAGAGTGTTTAACACAAATAGGAAATACACAGATACAGTGAAATAGCATCCATACTCATGGCAAGAGGACATTACAATACATTCTAATGATTTTGATTTCAAATGTTTAATAATTTACTCTCAATCTAGTCTCATGGTCACCCATAAAAAGTCCCACACTCTAATGTTTTGTTGGAGTGCCTTTAACCTTGATTACAGCATGCAATCATCGAGGCTCAGCAATATTATGTGGCAAGAAAATGACGCCAGTTGACGACCTGAATGTACTGAATGACCAGGTTTTCCTGTCGATGTACTTTTTCTTCCCTGATGGCATTAACCGTTTTAAAAGCCTTTGGGATGTGCTGGAGAAGACTTTATGGAGTGGTTCAATTTCCCATCATCAAATCAAGATGGTGATTATATGAACCCAACACTGGATGGAAATAAATGTTGTGACGTTTGTTGAAACTTGGTGATTACATGCTGTAATTGAGGCTAAAGGTGCTACAAACAAAATAATAGAATGATTTTTTATTTTTTAGTTTGGGAAGTGTATGTGACAGGCTTGTCCTTTCAAAGTGAACTTACAGTCTCACTAAAATAAAATATGTACATTTCTTCTTCCAGTGAACTTCAGGAAATTTGCATGATGCAACTTCCTGTTGAATATTTGTAACTGTCTAGTAAGATAGAAGAGTAAATGTTGTGGAACGTGACTAAGATATACATTTATTTATAACCTATTAGAATGTTGCACAGAAAGATAAGCAAATAAGCACAAAAAAATTTGTATCATATATGTTCACGAAGGTTGCTATTGATTTTCAGTACGTTTCTTGTCCTATTTTTTTACTTCAAGATAAATCAGTCCATAATGACATTTAATTGAAAAGCCTACCAGAAAATGAACTCACACAATGATGTGCATGCTTAGATCATCATTAAACATGTTGTGATGTGCCGAGTGTGTGCTAGCTGCACCCGGGGTCATGCTTCAGTTGTGTTTTTTGTACACTCCGGTGTGTTAAATCAGGTTTGTACTATTAAAGGCTTTGAAAGATGCCATGCTGACCCGCCACACCATGAAAATAAAGGAAATAATAAAAGAATAACCTTTAACAAGACTTATTTATTTTCTTGTCAGACCTGAATCATTTATCATCCCATAGGTTTTTTTACACCCAAGCTTTTTGGCTTATCACAGCCAGAGCGTGAAACAACTAGGAGTTCAACTTCTCCTGGATGGGAAGCTAGTCCCTCATAGATTACTTTACCAGTTGTTTTACTGGTACCCTTTTATACTGCTCAGTGGACAGTGGCACCGGCCCCAACATACGATGCACACAAGTTTTAATGTGGAACAAAACAAATTGAAAAAACATGGAAAGGCTAGAGGGGCAGTCATAGTGTAAGGTACCTCTGCCATGCTGCATTGATAATGTAGTAAATAGGGCCTATATGAGTACTGGTTTGAATTTCCAAAATGTGTTTGTTCATCTTAAAGTATGTTCTATAGTGCTTAAATGTAAACAAATAACCAAAAAAAAACGTTGCTCATTTAAAGGTTTTGTGAGAATGCTAGAGTTTGAACTTTTAAGGTCACGCCCAGAATCAGAGTGGACTGGTGGTTAAGGCGATGCTTTACTGATCTGAAGATCAGTGGTTTAATCCCCACCATCACTACTGTTGGGCCCTTGTTGCTCAGTTGTATAAAAAAAGATAATTGTAAGTTGCTCTGGATAAATTGTAAGTTGTTGTAAATCAAGTAAGTGAGTTGCTCTGGAGTGTCTGCCAAATTCCTTTTGGTCAGCTTTGACCTTGACATTCTAAAATCAAATGATTTCTGAGACTCAGCTTTTACCCAATATTTAAGGTAATGTAAGTTTGTTGACACAAACTGACAAATAACCAAGTACAATGATGCTTATATGTTTGTGAGCCTTTAAGAATCTTCCATATTTCTGCAAAAAATTTAGCCCAAAACCTGATCAGATTTTTAGACAAGACCTAAAAGTAGATAAAGAGAACCTATTTAAACAAACAAGACAAATATTATCATAATCGATCATTTATTTATTAAAGAATATTATCCAATAGCTCAAAATAAGAGTCCATTCCTCTAAATAAAACAGCTTTAATTCTGAGATGCTGGTGGGTTTCCTGATATGAACTGCTCAATTCAGGCCCTTCCACATCATTTCAATTGGATTCAGCTCAGGACTTTGACCTGAACTTTCTAAAACATTATTCTCATTTAACCATCCCTTGGTCTTGTATGCTTAGGGTCCTTGTCTTACTGTCTAACCCACTTTCTATTCAATTTCAGATCATGGACAGATGTCCTGATATTTTTCATTAGAATTCACTGTCATAAATCAGAGACGGTAGTGTATCCTCTTCCAGGCTGAAGAAAAGTAAGAACTATTTAAAAAATGAACTGCTAATCCTAGAGGTACACATACATTTTACAACAGGACATTTATTAGATGCAGAATAAAGGAAAATATGCTGGAGGAATGATTGATGCCATCTGTCAAACATAGTGGGGGGTGATGTGATGGTCTGGGGGTGCTTTGTAGGTGGTAAAGTGGGAGAGTTGTACAGAATAAAAGGGACATTAAAAAAGGAAGACGACCACTTTGCAATAACATACCACACTGCATGGACAGCGCATGATTGGGGCCACCTTCCCCTTACAACAGGAGAGTGACCCAAAACACTACAAACTATGCAAGAACTATTTAGAGAAGAAGCAGTCAGTAGGTATTCTGTCGCTAATTAACAGCACCACTGGATCTCAGCTTGATTAAGCTGCTGTAGCCATTGTTTACCATATAGCATGAAAGAAGTGCCCATCACACCAGTATAACTTGTTGAAAGTTCTCCATCATATGTCAACGAACTGACAGAGAGAATATCAAATGGAGGATTTTAAACAAAAGCAAAGTTATTAGAATTATTAGTTTAAGTAAAAATTTTATTTTTAACTTTGTTGATGTCTTAAATATATTTTTTATTATATATTTCGTTATATATTTATTTTGCAACCCATCTGATGGATGTAAGCTTGTGTTTTCATGGAAAATGTGAAATGGAATGTGAAAAAATGGAACCCCAGAAAGGCTTGAAGTACCCCAGAATGAAATGTAATGTTGCAATTAGTGGAAAGACTCATTTTTAAGATGTTCTCAAAATTAATGTACCATAAAGTGTCTGAAGCTAGTTGAGGTGTTAGTATGAAAGGTAAGTTCAGTTGTAAGTAACTGAGTAAAAGGTAACTGAGTCTCACAAATCAGACCAACAGGAGCCATGCTTCCATTAACCTGCTTAATGTCCAATTTGAAATTGCGTGAATTTAGCAGAAAAAAACTTTTTTCAGATGATTCAATAAAGCAAGATTTTAAGGGCAACATTTTTTAGCATTTATCAGTTATAACGGCAATTTTCGCAATTTTCAACCCTTAACCCTCAATTGCTCAGTTGTATAAAAATAATAATTGTAAGTCGCTCTGGATAAGAGTGTCTGCCAAATGCTGTAAATGTAAATAATAATAACTTGTAGGTCTTGTAGACATCCTGTAGAAAACAGACCCACAAGGGCTCTGTAGTGTTTAATTCTCTGTAGTTTGATATAGCAGTCAGCTAATGGTTGTGTGAATGTAAAGGATGCCTGAAAAAGCAGTGATTGATATATTTCAGTTTTGCAATGTTTTTTTTAACCCTAAATGATGCAGTGAGTACCTTCTAATTTTTGTTAAAACATTAACATTGGGTTAAGAATTATCCAACATATTAAAAAAACCCTGTAAGGATTCATGCAAAATAAATAAAGCAAGTAATTCATTAATTAATTAATAAAAGAAAAATCATAATTAAAAAAATCATAAATAAGAAATTAAATAAATAATGAAATAAAAAATTTAAATGATAAAAAAATTTCATAAAATTTCATAAAATAAAATAATAAATGAAATCTAGTCTGAAGAAAATCATGATGGAAAATCCTCCACACAGGATCCCGATAAAAAAAGTAAAATTGTACGTTGGGGGACGGGTCAGTGCCCAGCATACGCTTTTCAAACACAATGAAAATGTTGGTCAAAATCGTGCTGAACAGTTCATGTCAGCTTTCAGCTTTTGCAATCTCGCTATGAACACTGAGCTAATCACCGAGCAGTTTGTACAGTCATTATGCTGTGTTTAGTCTGGAGGAGAGAGTGCCTGACTAGTCCATTCATCCTTGCAGTAATTAGCCTTACTAAAATGCTCGGATTATACCTGGACGTGAGGTATTACAGACATATTATAAAATAAAAATATATTCATCAATTGGTCTTTCAGGTGTCAGTGTACTTACTGCTCAAGCTACTTTTCACAACAGACAGAGCAAAGGTGCACAGGTGGTGGTGGTGGTGGTGGTGGTGATGTTGATGGTTATGATGATGATGGTGATAGTGATGGTGAGGATTGTGATGATAATGCTGATGGTAGTGATGATGATGGGGATGAAGAAAGAGGGTCTATGTACGCTTTTGAAAATGTTGAAAATGTTGAACCACCCCTTATTAAAACAATGCAAATACATGATGAAACAAAAGCTAAAAAAAACAAGAGTGAGTGACTCTTTTGTAACAGCCTAGACAAGAAGGATCTCAGCCCCAGCGTCCACTTTATATGTATGTTTTTCTCCTGACCACTATTGCTACTGGTTGTTGTTTTTTTGGTTCCACCAAAACGTAAAATCCATTGGCTTTATTAATATATTTTAATCCATTTGTTAACAGCAAATTTTAGTAATTTAATTTAATGGGTTTTTTTGTCCTCTTTTAGCTCATTTGTACTTGTTGATCTTGTGTAAAGGTTAGCAGTGAAGTTCAGTGCTTCAGTGTCTGAAGTATTATTGGAGGCCACATTTGGGTGTGCTTTAGGTGTAGGCTACCTGAGAGGTATCATTAAGGGTTGTGCACAGGTATAGTTTAACATGAAAGATAGTGTTACTCTTGGTTATTTCAGCACTATTCTCCACTCAACAAATGCAGGTTTCAGTTGGCAGGAAAGAGGCTCAGATATTTTCTCAGACCTGCCATCTCATGCTGATGTTTGGTTAAAAGCGTAAGAGAATCGTATAATTCCAAATCAGTCAATCTGGTCACCTAGGGCCTAGACTAATAAGTGGGAGCTAATCTAAAATAATTTGAAAGTATTGCATATTATTTGCATCACCTAGTTAAGAACATTTATAATATTGATAAGGATGTTAAAAGATCTGAAATATTCCCACTGGTAGTAAAGGCATGAGGTAGATTTACAAAAATAAAAAGTAAATATGTCATCTTTTGTTTGTGCTTCAGCAAAAAAAAATAAAAAAATTCATATGTTTGCAATCAACAACATATCTGCAATTTTTTCTTTTCTTTCCTTGTTTTTTAGTAATGACTATTACAAGGTGATTTCATAAAAAAAAATTATTTTGGGGGCAGTGGTGGCCCGCTGTTAGTGTGCTGGAGTACTGATCCCAAGGTTGGGGGTTAAAGCCCCACTATCAGTGGGTTGTCACTGGTGTCCCCCCAGTGCAGCTAACTGGGTTATCAAAGGCCAGTCATGTCTCTCACTGTCTGTGGTGAGAGGCATGTAAAAGAACCATTGCTGATTTTCGTCCAGGGTGTACTCTGTCCTCGCCCAGAGTCAGCTGAAATTGGCGCCAGCCTCCCCGCGACCCTACTTTGGATTAAGCGGTTCAGAAAATGAATGAAATTTATTTTGGCAGTCTACATCTTCAAAAGTCTTTCATTTGTTAAATTCTTTATTCATTCCAAACAATATCCCCTAAGAAATACTAAGGTAGACCTATCATATCTTGGGAATGCATTTTCAACAACTATGTTCTATAACTAAGTGAGCTATGCTGAAATGAACCCAACCTAGATTATCAACGGTGTATTAATAAAAGCCAAATTTAGGCAAATGTTGTTTGACTTTCAGTAGCTCGTGTTTAATTAAAGATGCTGCTTGCTACATAATCTAGCAAAGGCATCTCCTAGCACATTGTTTCAATCACTAGCTCTATTCTGCAGCAGGACGTAGTTATATAAGCCAACAGACAATTGATATATTCACCAGGTTTATCAAGTTCATTTCAGAGCTCAAAAGATCAAAGGATCTGGCTAGCGAGTCTAGCACACTCAGCAAGCCAATAGCAGCAGAACATTATTAAAAAACCCACATGAAACAGAAAAACTGATTTTTTTTTGTATGAAGCGCAGTGAGCCCTTTCATATAGGATACTTTCATAGAAGTACAACATGAAATTTTAATCCACTGCACAGCTTTAAAGCTTTGTGATTTCTTTGTGGTATAAAGACTGTATGTTCCATACTTTACAGAAAACATAGGGTCTTCCTCTCATAATTTAACATATGGTCGACCACTTCAAACTGTGTATCTGACAAGGGTATTATTTTCATAGTTTGCTTCATAAAAGATGGTGGCGCTTTGTATGTGGTTTTGATGTCTGTGTCCAATAAACAGAGCAAATATTTCAAGTGATGTTCATTTCAAAAAATTCTACAGATAGGTTTCAGACATAGCCATGGGCGCTCTGGTGAGAACATCATTGTTTTTTTCTGTTAGCATCATTAGCACCACCAACTTCAAACCGAGCTGTTAAAAACATGCAGCAAGCACTTTGAACTTGAGCATGTGGGTAGTTTATTGTGAGTGTTTTTTTCCCCCTGTGATGTAAACAGTGTATGGCCTCTCACATCTTAGAAATGAATCTGCTTCAAAGTAATGAGTAACAGAAATGTTTGTAAAAAGTATGATGTGTATAGAGTGAAAAGAGAAATATTTGTCTTTTGAATGTAGTTTAAAATCATACACTTTTATGTACACAAGAATTAATATGAAAATAAGGTAGAGATACTCAAAGAATTTACTTCACTACAGTACTCAAGTAAATGTACTTCATTACAGTTGGCAATGTGATGCTTATTACACTGAACAGTTTACAACTTACAGCCTTCTAGGTTTAAATGCATTTCTTAACTTCTGTAATTGTGTTTTCAGAGCCCGTTGGGGTTCACCACTACCCCAACCCAGATTAACCTAGGTTAATAATATTATACTTGACAGGACACACACTGGCTGTAACAAACTCGGATAAATGTATGTTTAAAATGTCTAAACTGTGCTGCTAGACTACATGATGGATGATTTATGTTGAAAACTTTCAAAATAATATGAAGTGTATTATTATTATTTATAAGAATAATAGGTGTAATTTTAAATCAAAACCAACAGAGAACGAATCAGCACTTGCATCATGTTATAAAGCATTTCAATGGATTGGTGGTCCATTTAAGGTGTATTCCTGCTACCACACCCAGTGTTCCCAGTATAGACCCTGGATCCACAGCAACCCATGATGCACATTTTTTCACTGGACAACCGTGAAGTGTTTTATCAGCATTTGCAAAAAGACAAGCAGATTAGCAACAGTAAGTAGAATTTCCTAGAAGAGAAGAACTCATTTACAGGTAGCTGTGAGAACTATTAATATCTCACAACTAAGTCAGTACTTAGGCACATGAACCCCTTCAGTCCAAACAATTATGATTTGAATACAATCGGTAGTGTGGACTGCACTGTAAGTCTTGCTCCACAGGGCTATTCTGGAAAAAGTGTCTGTGACAGTTAACCAGTGTACAGTATTGTACAAAACAGCTTGTTTTACAAGTTTCCAAATCAGTTTCAACAAATGATTAATACACAAATTATTAAATGTAATTAAAGTTAATTCACTTCAGTTTAAATCTTCCTGTAAGCCAAAGCTCAACTGAGGTCATGTATGTATAGTAAATCTGTGTTCTTGCTGGTTGGTTTTATGGTATGATGGATGGCCAGCTAATGAGTTGGATGTGGCAGTTTATAAAACTTGGAATAAATAAAGGGGGGTTGAAGGTGCCTGTTCACTAGTGAATAGCCTATGGGTTTTATCTTCAATTATCAATTCAATACCAAGTTTTCCAGATGAAACCACCCCAGTTCACAGGTGTAGTATCACTTAATCACCTGTTTTACATCTTGTTTTGGTTCAGCATCTGTTTAGAACAACAATAACGAGACCGAATAACATGAGGTCAATGGTAACTTAATAACTCGGTGGTGCAAAAATTATTTGTAGCAAGTGGAAAAGTCCAGGATCAAGTGTTCTGCACTCTTGCTCATCTTAAGATGGCAATACTTACTAATATCATTGTGCCTTACGCATGGGTCACTGACACTCACACACAGGAATAAGCAAATGGTTTCAGAAAGACATCATGGCTGATTCCATTTAATTTTCAAGAGATAATACTGTATTTTTGAGCTACGCATGCTACTTCTGAGATACCAGTAATCCTGATCCTTCTGCTCTCTGAACCTTGTGATCCAGCCTGATATGCTACTGCTGGTTGAAGTTCCCATCTTAGAAGAACCTGCTTCCGCCAACGATGTTCCATTTGGACATAAATATACACAAAAATTGTGAAAATGATTTTTCACTGTGGGTCATATAAACTCCTTTACTACAATTATTTACCACTCCAGTTGATTACCATTATAAATAGACTATCTTTTTAAGCTGTAGTGAATTTCTTGCTACAGTGTTTGTATTTTTGTCTGATGTCAGATAATTGAGGATAGGTTTCGCTTTTGGGTCTGGTTCCCCTCAAGGCTTCTTTCTCATGTTGTCTAACAGAGGTTTTCCTTGCCACAGGTTTGCTCATTAGGCATGTTTTTGATTTATAGAGAATCTTTTTCAATTATTAAAAATTTTGATATACTGTAATAACTCGCAAGAGAATTTTGGCTCTGCATTTAACCCAGCGAAAGTGAGCACGCACACACGCACACACAGACACACACAGATATGTAAATAGAGAGCACACACTCTCTGGGCGGTGGGCAGCCACACTGCAATGCCTGAAGAGCTGTAGGGGGTTTAGGTGCCTTGCTCAGGGGCACTACAGCTGAGAAGGTAAAGGAAGGGGAGTTGATGCTCATCCTGCCCTCTCCCCAGCCACAATTTTTCCTGCTGGTTCGGGATTTGAACCAGCAATCTCGCAGTCCTGAAACCCGCTATTAGGCCACCAATTGGGCACTAGCTGCCCCAGTGTTTAAATGATTGGTTTAAATTCCTTTACCAAGTTTGTTTTACTATGTAAAGCTGCTTTAATGTAAATTGTAAACATACAATTGAATTGAATGATTCAATTGAAATTCACTTGAAATGAGTCTTAAAATGAATTTTTTATATGCCTGGGAAGTCAATGTGGCTCTTTAAGGCCTCTGTCATATGAGTTTAGTTTGCCTTTGGTCAAGATATTCTCATGTCTTTATATTAAACTGCATTGTGCTCCTAGTGCAGAAGTGATTGTTGTTGGCTGTCACAGCACTTATCTTGGACACAAGGTGCTGCGGTTTAGAGATTTTACCTTATAATAGCAGAGGTGATCAACCATCTTTTTCTTTTGGATAGCACTTTACACAGAATAAACGTGAATTGATATATGAGAGATTTTTTCAGGCTAAATCTTTCCAAGTTTGATGATTTTTGTTATTAATGAACGAGGACCTGCAGATCAGATAAGTCACTTAATTCACAGAGAGTGTACTGTGAATGTTGTGACTGACCCTTTTTTCTATTGTGGGACTTATTAGAACGCTGTTCAGCATAACTGTCTTTTTGTGCAGATGTTAGTCACTTCTGCGTGATGTGACAATCAACCATGCTATATAAACTGGAATGTTTACATGCGTCTGTTTCCTACATGTGCAACATAGTAATACTTGTGTAATATGTATTTATAGTAACATGTTGTGAGTTTACACAATTATAACTGCACAAAGCATACATTAGGTACATGTGCATATAAATTGCATGAATGGATTCATCTAACTGTATCAGTAGCTATATTATACATGAACGTATCCTAATTTGTGATAAAAACAAGAAATCTTCTATTTGTATATGCTCTTCATATTCTTTACCTTTGGCAATATTGAAAACAGGTGGCTTTTTTTTACTGTAATACTTATTCCTTGCAAATGTGGCAAATTACAAATTAAACAAGTGTAAAGAAAGAAAAATATTAATTTGTGATACGATAAAACTTTCTATGAGGAGATATTGACATTTTTTGGAAGGAGTCCCCAGTGTCAGCGAGTTCAGTAAGGTGAATTACACACACTCAGTACAGCACTCGGAACCGTGTGCAGCCCACACTCAGGTGCTTTGTTCACCTGTGAAGGCCCCCCCCTGTCACCACACAATTAACCTGGTTTTGGGAATTGAACCAGTTTGGATACCTTTTGGTATCCAAACCTGCATTGGGTTCCACGGCTGCCCCGGTGAAGTGGTTTGCACATCTGCCTCACAGAAAAAAGTTCCTGGGTTTGAGTGCTTCTCACTCCCCCCTGCCACCACACAATTAACCTGCTGGTTTTGTGAATTGAACTAGTGACCTTTCGGTTCCCAAACCCACACTGGGTTGCATGGCTACCCCGGTGAAGTGGTTTGCACATCTGCCTCACAGAAAAAAGTTCCTGGGTTTGACTGCTTCTCACTCCCCCCCTGCCACCACATAATTAACCTGCTGGTTTTGGGAATTGAACCAGTGACCTTTCGGTTCCCAAACCCACACTGGGTTCCACGGTTACCCCGGTGAAGTGGTTCGCACATCTGCCTCACAGAAAAAAGTTCCTGGGTTTGAGTGCTTCTCACCCCCCCCCTGCCACCACACAATTAACCTGCTGGTTTTGGGAATTGAACCAGTGACCTTTCACTTCAGCCTCCGCTCAGAAAATGAATGAATGGGTGAATTCTCGGGTTCCTGTGGT
Organism: Neosilurus hyrtlii; assembly: GCA_028564935.1. Classification (NCBI taxonomy): domain Eukaryota; kingdom Metazoa; phylum Chordata; class Actinopteri; order Siluriformes; family Plotosidae; genus Neosilurus; species Neosilurus hyrtlii. The sequence goes on along the minus strand of JAOUQZ010048141.1, from coordinate 29,268 downwards.
TTGCTGGTAAGAGTGGAACCTGCAGTGGTACTGTATGGGTGGAGTCCATCCGCCTCACGGTGAAAGTCATGCTGTAGAAAATCACAGCAGCGCTCTTGGGCGAAGAGAGCGGCTCGTGCCCTTTGCGCATGCGCACTCCTAGCCACCTTTCCTATGAGTGTGTGTAAAGGGTGGTGAGGGAGGGAGGGAGGGGGGTTGGGGGCGCGCGCTGCGGATTCCCTCATCCATCCGTCCGAGAAACAAACTCCCCGCACTGCGAAGGACGAGCTGGAGCCGAGCGTCCCGGACAAACCCGGATTCTGAGCTGTCCCCGGTGGTGTGTGTGGGTGTGAGGGGGTATTTGAAGCCGAGCGTCGTGTCTTGTTTGTGAATTTGAGGGATTTCGGGAAACTCGAGCGGGTCGAAAACTTTCTGACAGGACTGAGGAGAGTGCGCTCGCGCGGGGTTGTGCGCGCGCGCTGGGTCGTGGACAAATCCTATTGTAATGTTAAAATCAAAATGTCCGAACTGGGAGAAGGGCTGACAAACCGTTCCACGCCAGAACGCTTCACTTTCCCGGGATTCTAGCTCCTTTCCTTCGGCTCCCCGTCTGTGTTTGGGTTATCGGTCGGTTCTGAGGTAACATGTAGAGATGAGTTTATTCGGGAAGTTTCAGGACTTTCACACAGAGACATGACTGAAGCGACGGAAGTGAACACGGCTAGTTTTACACGTTCGCTTTTAAAAAAGGGAAGAAAAGGACGGAGCAGGTCGCGGAACATCCTTCCTTGTCCGCGGGCGCTTCGCACTGGACCAAGTTAGCCCAGGAGTTACAGACTTTCAGAGACAGAGAGAGAGAGAGAGAGAGATGGTGACGATGGCCGGGAACTCGCTGCTTATCGAGGCTTTCTTACACGGCGGAGCGCCGTGGGGCTTCACACTCAAAGGCGGCCTCGAGCACGGAGAACCGTTAATCATCTCCAAGGTACGTACAGCTGGCTACACGGTTATCGCCTTCGCTAAACGATACTGCTTTCTTCCGGTATCGGGCTTTCAAAACGATTCTTCTGTTCGCCCCCGGCTCCTCACTCGTCGCTATGGTGATACGAACGCGGTCGCGCGCACGCGTACTCAATCAATGACGTCAGCGCGCGACAAACTTCAACAAGAAGCAGCCCAGATTTTGTTTCATTACTGACGTGATGATCATTAGCGAGTCTGATGTTAAACAAGAATTATGTGAAGGGACACAAAATCTCCGAACCTCACCTGCTCGTTAATTCTACTACAGTCGCAGGGAGGCTGGAGCCTATCTCAGCCAACACTGGCCAAAGCAAAGGTACCCCCAGAACAGCTCGCCAGACCATCACAGGCCAACACGCACAACCGTTTAGACTCACACTCACGCCTCAGGTCGACCAATTCACCTAATGCACGCCTTTGGACTGTGGGAGGAAACTGGACTACCCGGAGGAAACCCATGGGGAGAACTCCATTCTGAAATGCCTGAGGCCGGGATTCGAACCCAGAACCTCCTTGCTGGCAGGCGGATGTGCTAATCTGTAACATTTCATCCATCCGTTCATTTTCTAAGCTGATTAATCCTAATTAGTGTCGCGGGGAGGCTGGCAGCTATCTCAGCCGACTTTGGGCGAAGGTGGGGTACACCCTGAACAGCTCGCCAGGCCATTGCAGGGCCAACACACATATAACTATTCACACACTCACACCTAGGGGCAATTTGGAACCGCCATGCCTACTGTGCATGTTTTTGGACCGTGGGAGGAAACCGGAGTACCTGGAGGAAACCCATGCAAACACGGGGAGAGCATGCAGACCCTTCAAAGAACTGCCCGGGCCCAGGAATCGAATCCAGGACCTTCTTGCTGTGAAGTGAATGTTCAAATCTATAATCAATAGTTTATTGATATTTAATTACCATTTATTTATTCATGCTAGGTAGGTAGCCACTCTGTCCCGAGCATTCAGGGAACACACAAGGTATACGATGGGAGAATTTACATCACAGGGCATCATTTACACACTCATTCACACACGGGAGCGAATCTAAGAACCCACAGAAACACAGGGAGACTGTACGAAACTCTGAACAGTTAACCGAGCTCAAGATGCGCCTGTTGATCCAACAATGCTGTCAGAGTCTTGAATCGGATTATCCAGAAGGTGTTGATTAAATTTCTGTCACATCACCTCTGACGGTAGCTCCAGCTGTTATTTAAACTTCAGGCAAGGGTTTCTATGGTAACATCTCATTTTCTGGGACTTATGGAGGCCAATTCACATAATTTGCATCTAAAAAAGTGGTGTTATTTTATAATCAGAAATGTATAATGATTGTCTCCATTAACACCTGCTTCTCGACCAGCTGATCACTTCCAAGGCACCTACACGGAGTTATTACAACAATCACCAGGCTAGCATTCACCTGTGGGGCACCGCTTTGGACGGGTTAAATGCGGAGCCTAATTTTCCCTCGAGTAATTTATAAATATCTCAAATTAAAACGTGTATAATCCGCAGCTAAGAACTACATCCATGCTAGCCATTATCTATAGCTCATTGTCGCGCAGCTGCGACCCAAGTAAAGCAGATAAATGACGAAAAATAAAGACTTACTCAGCCCGCTACTATTATTATTAAATAGTGACAAATTTTATGTCCCGTAACTTTGTATTACTAGAAATCAGCTATCATAAATAACCACGGTGTACTTCATGAGTGATTTTAGGAGACAGAAAATGATTGCGGATCTTATGTTTATATACCTGTCAATCCAACAGTGTTGGTGATTTCCTGTTTCCTGTAATCTGGCAAATGAATACAAAAAAAATAGAAAAGGATGTTTTTTTCCACTTATCCACTAGTTTGTCGTCTTGGATGATATGTAATATTAACCAGTTGTTTTTAAACAAACTTGCCATTTTGTCTAGATACTCACATGACTTGTGTCTCTGCACTGATTGGTTCAGACTGACCTGATTAAGGGTCTGAATATACAGTTTTCAGTCAATCGCGGAAATTCGGTTGCCGGTAACTTAATATAGAGTCAATTGAAATGCAACACACACCAAAACTTTTGGAACTAGTTGCTGTTGACAAAATAACTAGTTGCTCGTCCCGCACACAAAAGTGTTTTTTTTTTTTTGTTTTTTTTTTTAGGATATCCAGTCGTTGGCTACAGAGGTTTCAGACAACTCGAGTATTTTGTGTGTGCTGTGCTTTAGTGTTTACATTACAATAGATATGTTGTCAAACACATCCCAGAACACCTTGGCAAGTGGTTGGAGTGATTGGATCACACCTGTATTTCATGTTGTCGACTTCTGATATAAATACCAAGTCTAAACATGGTTTTAGTTTTCTGCTGTCTTCAGAAAGTCTTCAACCGAAAGTCTTGGTATTTTTGGTAACAGGACACAGTGAATTTGTAATTAATTTTAAGACACCAACTTAGTACAGCATGAAATTACAACGTACAGCGGCTTCACGGTCCAAGTAATTTCAAACAGTGGAAATCTTTACTTAATCAGGTGATTCGGGATTCCTGGGAACCTGGATGAACATACAGTGACATGTCAAAAGTAAAGAAACTCCATCATTTTTAAAAGACGTATTCATAGATATACATATGCATAGCATCCAAGTTGATTGAGATACCTCACAGCAGTACTCTGACTCACTTGGAGTTTCTCTGCAGCATTAGTTTCCTTACAGCGGGGATTATTTTCAACAGTTCCCTTGAAAATCTGTCAGAGAGTCCGGGTCGACCTGAGCGGTATGGTGTTGATCCCTTGGCTTTGCTGGTGGATTGTACAATCACTCTGTTGACTCTGGAAGAGGAATCTCAAGGTTTTGTGCAGTCTGACATTGGCTGAGTCCACGCTCAGACAGACACACAATACGCTGTCTCATGAAAATAAAACGACTCTTTTGCTCCTCGTGTTTGCGGCAAAGCTAGTTGCTATAAACAGTTTATGTACTGTAATCTAGAATATATCAAAAAATGTTTATATTAACAAGTTTGCTTAAATGAGTTTCATAGATAAAACTCTAATGAGGGGTGTATTTACTATTGATTTGTGTCTGTACATAAGGATTTAATTCATTTCCAGTCATGTGTTAAAAAAAACAACAACAAGCAAACATAAAACAAAACAAAAAGGCTCAAGCGTTTCTGTGTGGAGTTTGCATGTCCTCCCCGTGCTTGAGTGGGTTTCCTCTGGGTACTCCGGTATCCTCCCATAGTCCAAAGTCATACACAGTAGGCTAATCGGCTGTTCCAAATTGCCCCATGTGTGAGTATCAGCGTGAATAGTTTTGTGTGTGTGTGTGTGTGTGTGTGTGTTTGTGTGTGTTGGCCCTGCAATGATTTGGCGAGCTGTTCAGGGTGTATTGCCCCATGTGTCGTCTGTGATAGGCTCCAGCCTCCCAGCGACCCTACTAGCATTTAGCGTTTTGGTAAATGGGCGAGTGAGTGAACGTTGGCGAGCACTGAAATTTTCCTTTAATGGGACAAAAGCAAAAGCTCAAAATCACCAGATGCTAATTGAGGAGTACAAGGTCAGATTCTTGGTGTGGCCTCTCGAATGGTGGAACAAAGCTTGAATGCGAACATTCATGCAGCTGACTTAACATTGTGGTAGCATTTGATTTTGCGGTTTTTACTCCAGAACACATCTGAGTTGATGGATTGAAGGATTCGACTGATAAGATATAAGCATTAGAACAAGCTTCTGCAGTTGTGACGTCTGAGAGGTGTGTGTAAATGTTTTGGACAAATGTGTGTAGCGTGTGTGCAGTAATCAATACAAAGCATGCATACCTGTTTATTGCAAAATGTGCTGCTGGTCTATAAAGTACGGACATGGAGAGACTCACAGGATTGTCAACGAGAAGGAAGAGCAAGGAGAGGAAACATCTAAAACCAGCACACATGCTCATCTTTTCCACTTGTTCTTTTATTCTGCCTGTCCTTTGTTTTTATGTCTGTATTCATCTCCGAACTTGCCCTTTCATATGACATTCCTTTGGAACAGAACTACAAAAGCACGTGAACCTGAACTGAATTAACTGTTTGTGTGCTGATGACTCAGACATCTGAGTACATACTCATACAGTAGGATAGGATGGAAGAGTCATCACAACAAATTAGGTCCATTTGCCTGCGTTTTTTCCAGACACTGATACAACAGGCATTTAACCAACAGAACTATGTCTGCACAGTACATGTAAACCATCCACTTTATTAGAAACAGAAACAAACCACGACTAGTATGTTTTTTTCTCCCCTAGAACTGCCTTCAGAAGTCTTCATGGCACATATTTCATGAGCAGAAATATTTATTTAAGATTCTGGTTCATAACAGGATTGCTTCACATCATTGCTGCACTTTTGTCAGCTGCATATCCATTCTGTGACTCTCCTGTTCAGCCATATCCCAAAGGTGCATTGCTCAAACCAGATCCACTGACAGGGAAATCCATTGATGTACACTCCGCTCATTGTCATGTTCATGGAACCAGTTTTAGATGACGCAGCATGGTACATTATCATGTTGAATTTAGCCTGCAGTAGTATATGATTGACACCAATTCTCAGACTGTGTTGTCGAACTGATTCTCAGCTGGTGTTTACGTCCTAAATATGTGCCAAAAAGGGAAAAAAAAGCAGCCCCACATCATTACATCACCACCACCACCAGCCTGAGCTTTGGGCACATGGCAGGTTTGGTTCATGGAGTCTTGATGTTTATGCCAAATTCTAACCCTATCACAGGCATATCTTAGCAGAAAAGCAGCTGAGACAAGTTAACATTTTGTTCCAAATTTTAACTGTCTGCTTTAAATAAGTTTATGACCATTTTGACTGTAGACATAAGTGTTCTTCTGCTGTTGTAACCCATTTACATTACCTTTAAAGTCTCACTCATTTGCCAAACTGCTTAACCCTACACTTAGGGTCGCAGAGTAGCTGGTGCCTGTCTCAGTCAACATTGGGTGAAGGGCCACAGCCCTGAACAGCTTGCCAGACCATCGCAGGACCACACTAGGGGCATTCACATTCACATCTTTTCCTCTTTTTCCAGACTGTTACCAGCAACATAACCAAAACCCAGTGTCTGTCATGGTATCATGGGGTTTGTGTCAGTGAATTTGGCAAAGGTGAATTCCACTTCTCTGGTGGCACCAATAATATAGAAAAGTACAGTGAGATTTCCAGGAACACCCGTGCGTATTTCATCAACAAAATACGAAACCACATTGTGCATTACAGAGTCATGGCTGCAGAAGAAGAGGGTGTGGGTGCTGCTTGCTGTAGAGAACGTGTGGTGACTTTGAAAATGAAAAATGCGAAAATCGCTCCATGGTGTCGCACATCTTAAGACCTGTATACAGGAAGAATGGGACAAAATGACACTTGGTGTCTGCAGTTCCTGAATATCTTTTAAGTGTTGTGAAAACTAATGGCAACATTTATTCGTCTTGCATCCATGATGCATCAGGCCAGTGTTAAGTTTAGCTGATGGGACACTAACGTATCATGTCTAACAAGTCTGAATTCTCTGTAGTGTTTGTGGCTTTGGAGAATCGCTGGATGGCTGAGCTTTTGTGCTGTTTGTAGGGCTGAGTGGATGAACAGAACTGAAACAATAGCAGATCAACCCCCCAGTACCACACACACACACACACACACACACACACACACACACACACACGCAAAGACACACACTCATGCATTGTGACCCTTAAGGGTTTGAGTGACAGAGAAGATAAGCAACGGCAGCAGGATGGAGTGGCTGAGCTTAAAGAGGGATCGATTTATCTGAGAAGAGTGAGTCAGATAGCGAGAGCAAGGTGCGAGAGGGAAAGAGAAATGAGATAGCTTTGGCAAATCGCTAAGTGAATATAGATGTACAAGTCAAGTTTATTTGAACTGAACTAAGGAAAGAGAGAGAGAAAAGTTTTCTAGTTGAAAAGGTGGGGGAGAAGACTGACAGCGTGAGAGGGAAGGTGAGAGGAGAGGTGAGAGGCTTGCTGTGTGCTGATGGAAATGTCACCATATGGATTCTTTGACTGCTTCACACTCTAATCGGTGCAGGGTGTATGTTTAGATGTGTCAGCACCATCCACTGCACAAAAGCAGCCTGCCTCATGTCTTGGTTCCACAGAAACAACAGGGAGAGATGATTTAACACTCCCTTATTATAAACGTATGACTGTTTCACTCTATAACACTTTCACCACTCACTCACTCATTTCCCCTGCTGGGGAAATGTATATGTATAATATATATTGGATAAATGGTGCCTTCTTTTTCTTGTAAGTGTATTGTATCTACAAAGAAAAATAAATGGAGTGACATGGCTCACCTCACAGTAAGAAGTTCCTGGGTTCGCGTCCCAGGCTGTGTGGAGATTGCATGTTCCCCATAGGGTTATAGAGTTTCCTCACATGTTCCAAAGACATGCGTATTAGGCGGATTGGCTGTTCCAAATTGCCGCTAGGTTTGAGTGTGAATGGTTGTGCATGTGATGGCCTTGCGATAGGCTGGCGGCAGATAGATGGCAGAGATGGAGATGGCAGTGTCTAGTATGATTAAGCAGTTCAGTAAATGAGTGGGTGACAAAAAGGGAAATCAGTTTGTGATTAGGATTAATACATGGCAGTGTAATATATTGATTTAGGAACTGCCTAAATGCGGAATTCCCCTGAAGGTCTTTGCGAGTTGTGTTTATTTATTCATGTTATGAATATACAGGTTTCAGTGTCCTTGACAACCGTTGTCATGCAACACAGTGATACATAACAGCCAATCAGCATCGACTCAGTGATGCGTGGACACAGGACAGTCATCCAAAATGAAGTCAATAGTTCTATACATTGACTCGCAGGTGGATATTCCTTCTATATTCCATTACTACGGTCAACCGGTTAATTGGGGGACACAGGACGGATACGGGCCAACTACAATGTCAATAATGCCAGACAGATGGATACCTGTTCAGATACAGCTTTTAGTAAAAAACATCCAAAGGAAGCAAGGAAATCTACAAAATGATGAACAGGCAAATGGTCATGTGATCGGCAAGAGGTGAGCAGGCAGCCAATCAGTAAACACAACGGAGGACAAATCACATTTTCAAATCACAAGTTTCCATTTGTGTTCTTTTCCTTTCATGTCATGTGGAGTGGAAACTGGCTGAGGATCCTGGAAGTTAGCGGCAGCCGCAGACATGGCAATTAATCAATACCAGCATGTTGCACTTTCTGGAATTTATCATTCCTTTAGAATAATATTACGTTGCCTACAGTATCTAGTTTCTAAATGCTATACTCTACAGGATGCTTGGCCCGGGTACAGAGCACGCTCGTAACAGTTTGCACTGGAAAGGTGTGAGCCGTGTAACAGTGTATCCATCCATTCAACCATCCGTTTGCTGAACCGCTTATTCCTACCAGTACTGGATCCTATTTCAGCCGACTCTGGTGAAGTTGGGGTACACCCTGGACAGTTTGCCAGGCCAATGCAGTGCAAAGAACACAACAATTCACACTCACACCTAGGGAAAATTAGGAGCAGCCAATTAGTCTAATGTGCAGTTTAAATTAGCCTAATGACTTTGGACTGTGGGAGGAAACCGGAGTACTCAGAGGAAACCCACAGAAGCACAGGGCGAACATGCAAGCTCCACACAGAAACGGCCATGCTGAGCATGTGCTGACCACTACGCCACTGTGCCGCCCTGTGTAGCAACTCCACCCAAATTCATATGAGCAACCACGCCGCATTTGCATTGGATTTACTTTAACCCTGCCCTGAAGTGCTATAACAATAAAACCACCTGGCAGTTCCGTATGCAGCAGGTTGCAGTTCTCTGTGTCCTGATACTTATCTCTCATAGCAGGCATTAAGCCCCATCATAGTCAGACGAAGACCATGAAGACTGCGCTGCATCCTAAAAAATTCAGTCCATGATCAAAATCCGAATGTGCAGTTTTCAAGTTCAAGCTACATCTTTGCGGCGTTAATGTCATGTTCTCACACCATCTGACATGTTCCCACTACTTTCTTACCATGCACATAATCACATGAGCACCACCTCCAATGCATTCTTCCTACGTTCTCCCTACAACCAATCATATTGCACCATGTGCTTAGTAGGTGCTTACCACTAACACATCACCCCAGTTTTCATAACTACAGCACCGCATGCTGCACTTTTACTTCGGTTCTGCAAGTTTTCTTATGTCCACCTTGACGTTCAACAGGTTCATACCATGCTTTCTACTTTGAGATTTAATTACGTCGTTACAACTTTAGTGCTGTCATACTTACATACTGCACACTGATCCAACCATATTCATTTTTTTACACATGTCCAAAGTTTGACACTGACCCCCACATCAGTGAGCCTTGGGCAACCATGACACTCTTGTCAGTTCACTGTGTACTTCTATGGACCACATTTGTTCTCAGTCCATGCAATCTGGAGGTTGCAGCAGGAGGATAGCTCAGAAGAATAAGAATCAGCAGGAAACTTTCACAATGTCTTCATGTACTCAAAAGACAGACTGAGTTTGATTCCTGGCTTCATCTGAAATCAATTAGGTGTTATGTTTTATCATTGTACCCAGCGGCGTACTTGTAACCACAGCGAATAGTGGCCCTGTTCAGGTAGAGAAGCATATTTTCAATTGATTCGTGGTGGCGAAATCATCAAAATGTTGAATATGTCAGGATTTTGTTGATGCCATGAAAAGACACATGGAAACTTGTTTAACTTCCAACGCAGTCACACTTCCAATTAAAATTTATGATTCGTTCTGATACTCAGTTTTCAAATATCATTAAAACAAAAGCTGTTCAGATTCAGCTTCAGATTTTACCCACGGAAAGAAATGAATCAGGATATTCGAATGAGATTGTTAACTTTTAACAAGCGCTGTCTTCTCCTTTAAATGGTTTGGAAGATTTTCAGGGGTAGATTAACGTAAGTGTAAGTTTTGCATTTTATGTACATTTTGTTTTGTATGGGTTTCAGTGTCTTTTTTTGATTTGCAGACATTGGGGCTCATTCATCAATATCTTCTTAGTTTTTTTTTTGTAAATTTGCTCGTAAGGAAAGTCTGCCAGATTCATGACGTGTAATTAAACCTCGGAATTGTTTGCAGCTGTGTTCTTAGATTGGTGAATTGTATTGTCTTCATAAATAATTAGTAAATAGCATTGAAGAACAGCTCATAAATCCCCATAAAAGGACAGTGGCATGTGTCCACACAAATATTCATGAAGATGGAAACAACAGTAAAGCTGCAAATTGACAAAAGTGCTGGAATCTAACAGGGGGAAGAATTGTACTTGCTTTAAAATAGAAGTGCTGCAGCAGGGCGTAATTACAGTTTTATAGAGATATATTTATTAGAATAAAAAGTGGAGAAATAAAAAAAATGGTTTTATCTGAAATCATAATATAGTGTGTTAAATTGATATTCAGTATTCAAACACATCCAGAACATATCCCTGATCTTTAATGCAGCAGATCATTGTAAGAACAAAAACCTGAGAAATGCGAGACCACGTTAAGAGACAGTTCTGGGAGTTGGATATTAATTGAGTGGTACTGTATAAGGTTAAGGTATGGGTCTACTGTGCCTATAATGATGGTAAGAGCAGCAACAGAATGAAAAACTGTTGGTGTATAGTATAGGAGAATTTAATATACTGTCTGTAAAGTAGATATATACTCTCCAGGACTTGTGGCAAGATGCGGCTGATAAATGTCTGTGATACATCCACCTGGTCTCCAAGCTCCCCGTGAAAAGTCCCTGTACCCAAAAAATCCCAGGGAAGTGAGTATCTGAACATCTGGTGGTACCTGGTTGGAGTGTCGGGTATGGGCCGGCAGTGCCAGCACAAGGTGTTACATAGTTCCATTAGAAAAGCTCTTGGAAAATAGTAGTGATTTTGCAACATCACTTCACCACCGCTATGTGCGTAAGAGTGCTCTGTTGTGTTTGCAGCTTCTGTTCATAGCTAAGAACAAATCCCAGATAAGAAAATATTAGTAAATGAATGAAAAGTGCGTAAGTAAAAAATAAGAAAGTGTTTCCTCATAAGAATGTGTTATGTTCAATCTGTCTCACTGATTGCCAGTAGTAGTTCTAAAATAAAAATATAATCGGATATAAAAAATGATTCATCCAAACTGGTTAAATGGAAACTTAATGCTTCTTTTATTCGGATAAACCAGGTTGTACACATAGCTGTGCCGGGAGTTACAGGGAGAATTTGGCACTACCAATATTTCGGACGCTCTGACGTATCATGCCTACAAGTCAACAAAGCGAATGAGGTGTGTAATATATATAAGATTTGTCCTAATAAAATATATTAAAATTACATTGCAGTCAAAAAAATTGAACCAAAGCCTCAAATTTTATTTGATAAAAGGCAGCAGCAAAACCACCAGCTCTCAACGGCATCTAATTCTCTGTACAGTGAGAAGGGGTTGTGACTGAGGGCACAGGGTGTGTCTTTACGCTTCTGGGTGATCTGTAATTTGAGTTCCAAGTAAATTAGGCTCTAGTCGTCTTTACTTTCCTGTAAAATTCCTGGTAATCGGCAACAAATCATTATCCATTGCAATAGCGAATTTGAGGTCAAATGCGAGCAGCACCTTACACCAGAGAAAAAAAGCCCTAATGCACAGGATTAGTTTTACATGATTGGCTGTAATAATTCTATCTTTAATACAGCCCCTTCTTAAGGAACTGGACTGCCAAGGACAAATCTTTTGCATTAGCTATACACTGAAACAGTATAAGCTTGACATCAAAAGATGAATATAAGAATTTCAGCTTTTCAATTTATTAGAAAGAAATTACTTGTGTACTAACATCCAGACAGTAAACAGGTCAGGCACGGAAATCAGACGACAGAATCTTTGTGTCTGAAAAATTTGTTCTGAAGAAACACCACAAAACAACAGTGACAAGCGCACTTTTTACTGATGATGTAACCGAAGATGGTAGCAGCACAATGAATTCAGAAGACTATAGAAACATTCAGTCTACCAATTTACAGAGAAATGCATCCAGTCTAATTGAGCGGAACATCATCGTACAGCAAGACAAAGACCCAGAACACGCTGCCAGCACAACAAAGGACTTCATCGGGGGGAGGGGGGTATTTAGACTGGCCAAGTCAATCACCAGAACTTAATCCAATTGAGCATTAAAGTGTAAGTGCTTAATTTTTGTCCTGGACATGTCCAAATGACCTATTCTTCTACTTTCCTTTTGCTTTCAGATATTTGATTATCAAAAACAAAAATACAAATCATGATTTTCTTAGATACTGGTTAAAAACGTGACCTTTTCCTTTTGTGGAAAGAATGGAGACATGTTTGAAATGGAGAGGAAGCTTATAACATGACTGCTGAGCTCGAACACTAAAGCAGTGAGGTCTTATGTTACCAGCTTACTTAGATCTGGTAGAAGGATATGCCAGGCACCTTGAAGTTGTAGACCTGATTTGGCATGCCGATGGGAGTGTTGGGGTGGAAACATTGAAAAACAACCTGCTTAGTGTTATCTTGCGATTTAATCCGACCCTATTTGGGTTTTGTACCTCTTTTTACCATATTTTGTTAGTTTTGAAAAAAAAAAAGAATGATATTGTTTATACCTGTGATACATTATATACAGTATATTCAGTGGAAAGAGTATGAAACATGCTGACAAGTAGAAGTAATGTTAATTTAATGAATTAATGAATTTTTTATCTTTAAAGTGAAATGACAGAAAGCTCTCCAGTTACACTAAAAATACGTATTTGTCATCATTATTTTTTAGCTCCCGCTCTTTGGGAGCTATAGGTATGGGTTTCGTCCACCCGTCCGTCTGTCCGTCACACATTATTTTCTGGACATCTGGATCACTTTTATGAGCGCGAGGATCAGTTTGTGTGTGAGTGACCTTGACCTCTAAGGTCACAGAGGCAAAACTGTATATTAGGTTACTGGACATTTACTTGCCTCATGTTGAAGCTGGGGCTTTCAGTCTTGCTATGCTTGTTCCATGTTGGCATTGTGGCATCATGAAATGGTCTTTTTGTCGGGAGCGTCTGGACCCCTGTGGTCTAGTTAAGACAGTTAAAGCCGTTGCAATCTGCTGAATTCTGTTTGAGAGTTTACACCGCCACAAAATTTAAACCCAGGTCCCTCTTGGTGTGAGGCAATAGCCAGTAAGTCTAATGAGCATGTCTTCGGATTGTGGGAGGAAACCAGAGTACCCAGAGGAAACCCACAATAGCATAAGGAGAACAGGCAAACTTCATACAGAAACACCCTCACCGAGCCCGGGACTAGCAGAAGAGTTCGTTTTTTCCACCGTAATAATACTGTTGATTTTAGTATCTTATTGTAGGAATACCATGGAAGACACAGGTGCATTTGCTTTATGGATTTGATTTAGTTTATTCCTTAATGAGTCCTGGGCTCAACAAGTGTGTTTCTATGTGTAGTTTGCATGGGCAGATTCATCTCCATTTGCGATCTGTTTCAAATTGCCTTTAGGTTCTGGCCCTGTGATGCACTGCAGGGATGTTGAGGGTGTATCCCGCCTTTGCCTAGTCCTCCCTGAGGCTATAATAAAGAATAAGTGCCTCAGAACATGAAGTGATAAATGAAAAGTAATAAGGAAATAACCTTCAGACTTTGCTGGAATGGTTTAGCGCTCACTGGTATCTCTCTGTTATCAGTATCACTGTTAATGGCAATGTTTATTAGCGTAAAACCACAACTACGCATCCAGCACATTCTTTCTGTTGCTTTCCTACTGCGCAGAAATACTTAGTTTTTCCTGTCGTACATGATCTATATCGTAATATAATTATTTGTATTAAAGAAGTCTGAAGGAACTTCGGAAGTGACTGTTATACTGTGACCCGCTTTAGATGCTGCAGATAATAGATTCTGTGTTTGGATGAATCATTGCAGATACACACAAATCCAGGACGCACAAGTCCAGGCTAATTCGTGTGATTTCGCAATCTGTCATGATGAACGGTGCAGGTTTTGTAACTAGGATTTATTAAATGGAAAGACACATAAGATCTATGATCTGGAACAATATACCCATAATATGATATTGTGTCCTCTCATACACAGTTCCCATCATGAACTAAAAAGTGAAGAATGGAATGCAGGCAAACATCCAACACAGACAGAGAGAAAACAAGGGAGGCAGAGAGAGGGGGAGAGAGAGAGAGAGAGAGATAGAGAGTACAAGACACTGAAGAGAGCAGGAGAGGAGGAGGAGTGCAAACGAGTTGTGAAGAGAAGGGAATGTCTACAGAGGAATTTCCAAAAGCTTTTGCTTGAAAATAAAAGACGTGATGGGGAGGATAAAGAGAGATACACATACACACACATCATAAATCAACTCTGTCAACACAAACATTAACTTAATGTATCTTGGAAAACAGAAAGTCAGCGGCATGGTGGCGTAGTGGTTAGCCTCACAGTAAGAAGGTCCTAGGTTCAAGTCCCGGACTCGGCGAGGGCGTTTCTTTGTGGAGTTTGTATGTTCTCTTTGTGCTTTACCTGGGTTTTGTCCAGGTACTCTGGTTTCCTCCCACTGTCAAAAACATACACTTTAGACAGAAGTTGGCTGTTCCAAATTTCCCCTAGGTGTGAGTGTGTGTGAATGGTTGTGTGTGTGTGTTGCCTTGTGATGGCCTGGTCACCCGTTTGCCCATTTGCCCAGAGTCTGCTGAGATCCTGTAAAAATCCTGTGTCGAAACATACCCGAGAACATATAAAATGGAGAAATGACATACAACTTGTGGACTGGACGTCCAAAACACGCACATAGAACACCATAAAAAGATCAAAGCTAGGAAAGCGGTCACAGAGTCTGAGAGCTTTCATTCCGTTCTCATTCCTCCATCACCAGGACAGAGATGGTAATCCACATGCATTAACACCTGACCTGAACCTGCTGCTTCTCAGCCTTCTGTATTAGATGGATACAAACTGCACACCGCTGTTTAATGTTCAGACTGTTGCCAGATGTCAGAACCCTCATCTGAAATGAACATTCAGTGTTTAAATAACTTTGTGTACATACATTTTAGTGGTATTAAGGCAGGGTGTGTGAAAGGGACTTCAGTCTACACTTATTCCATATCAGCATCCGTGGCTATTCCATGGTAAAAGAGGTGTATTGTTAAATTTATAGCGGAGCTCCATGAAGCTCGGGTATGTATGCAGTTGTAAAGCCATGAGCTCGATTTTGTTGTCACAGTCATGCTCACGTACCCACACGTGCAACCCGATAAATTTAAAAAATGGAAGGAAAAATATATTATGCGTAGGCGTTGAGTGCACTTGCACTTTGCAGTATTTTTTCTTGTTTACTCAGTTTTTTTTTATCTTGAGGAGAAATAAGTTTTTGAATTCCATATATTACGGCATGTTTATACATATATGCAAACATTTACAGAGCTCCACTTTTAGGCAGTGCCTAAATATTTATATTAAAAATAAATATATGAGGTATGAACAATTATACACACAAAATGTAAATAAACACGATGCACAATGCACAGATGTAATTTTAACAGTTTGAAAAGAGTTTAATAATAAGCATTAACTGGGTATTTACCAAGTTCAGATAATGCTGATGACAGTGTTACAGTTGTTAGCATTAGCCATTTAGCATTACAAACTGCTACTTATCAAAAAGGTGTTTTGATTCAAAATAATGATATAAATGATAAGAGTCAGTATTTCACGTCAATACACACAAATTAATGATGATATCAATTTCTTATACAATGAGTTTATACCTGGAAATGACCTCTGTGTGTGTGTGTGTGTGTATGAGAGAGAGAGAGAGAGTGTGAGAGTGTGTGTGCGTGTGTGTGTGTGTGTGTGTGCGTGTGTGTGTGTGTGTGTGGGCTGATCTGTGATATGCGATAAAAGTAATAAAATTTTTCTTTTTTATGTACATTTTTTTATTTATGTCACTGCCACATCACGGTGTGGTGGTTAGCACGTCCACATTCCAGCAAGAAGGTCCTGGTTTGATTCCCGTGCTCAGGCCGCTTCTGTGTGGAGTTTGCATGTTCTCCCCATGTTTCTGTGAGTTTCTTTCGGGTACTCCGGTTTCCTCCCACAGTCCAAAGACATACATATTAGGCGAATTGGCTGTTCCAAATTGCCCCTAGGTGTGAATGTGGGTGAAAATGGTTGTGTGTGTGTGTGTGTATGTTGGCCCTGTGGTGGTCTGGCGAGCTGTTCAGGGTGTACTGTGCACTATCGGTTAAGCTAGGCACCAGCTTCCCAGCAACCCTAGTATTAGGATTAAGTGGTTCAGCTAATGAGTGAGTGAACTTTTTTATAGAGTTCTCCATGTACATCAACGAAGACACTGCCAGAAAGTGTGTCCCTCCTCCCTGAGGCAGTTTAATGGCAGAACAATCATTTTCCTCATAATGCCAGAAGTGGAAAACATGGAACAAAGTGGAATAATAAAAAGAAACCTGCATAAACTGGAAACCTGGAACCGAATCATTAGCAACACTGCATTAAAGAGTCATTAAGTTGCAGAGATGGATTGTTTTGGCACCAGAGCACAACTTGAATGATTAAGCACCTGTAGAGCATCACTCAAAGCTTCGGGAAAGGTGACTAGCATCAGCATATCTATCAGTAAAACGCAGTTTCACCCTGCTGTAAAACAGCTCATTACTGTTTCATTAACTGTTTGGCTTCACACTCATTCACCCACTAACTCCCTTGCCGAGCCTCCTAATCCTACTAGTGTCACGGGGAGGCTGGAACCTGTCGTCTGGGTACACTTTGGACGGCTCACCAGACCATCGCAGGGCCAACACACTCAACCACTCATACCAAGGGGCACTTTGGAACAGCCAGTTAGCCCACTGAGCATGTCTTTGGACTGTGGGAGGAAACTGGAGTACTCAGAGGAAACCCACGCAAGAACAAGCAAACTCCACATAGAAACATCCTCGCTGATCCCAGGACTCAAACCCAGAAGACCTTCATGCTGTGAGGCAGACATGCTGATCACTGCACCACTGTGCCGCCAAGTCCGTTTGGCTTCAGAAACCTAATTTAAAGCTACAGTATGTGTGTTAGCAGCAGATGCATCCTGCAACATATTCCTCAGTTTTATTGCTTAGATGTAAGTAAACTAGTGCATGCTGACTACAGCAGTAGAAAATATGCCCTGTTTATTATTTAATCTTATATTTTTTCCTCCCTATTTTTCATTTATACCACAAAAGGAATTTTTGAGCTTTTATTGTTTCCAGAATATTCCAAGAATGAAATGATTTAGAGCTGCACTCCTATCGATGATTCGGATGTTCCTGATATTCTTCTGATAACGCTGTGAAGCTTATTTTTAACAGAGCATGTCCGCACAGATGTAACAAAGCCTAAAGGAAGGAAAGAGGAAAAGAAGGAAGAAAGAACACAATAGGAGGCATCTTTTTATAATGTGTGTGTTGAGAAACAGCAGGTCGCTGGTCAGGTCTGATTGTTTTCTCTGGCTTTTTCGGCACATTGGACACTTAATAAAAGTCCAAAGAACAACATCCTTTAAGCATATTTTTTTCTCTAGAAAGGCAAATTGTTAAAGATAGAGGGCAGTGTTGAACTCACAGCTCCTCCTTCAGCCACACACTATATTCCAAACAGCAAACCTTCATAAAAAAAAAAAATAGATCATGAACTCTTGTGTATTCTTACACTGTGCACTAAAAAGGCTTCTTATCATGGGTGGTGGTCCTATATTTCAACCTGAATAAAATACCTTTACTGCAAGGATGTACTTGGAACTTTTCCATTAGGACCAAACTAATGAATCCTTTTCTTCTTCTCTAACAAACAACCTGATTCAGAGTTTGTATGAGCTTTAGAGAGCAGATGCTCAAACTCATGGGGTGCAGTGGCTCAGTGGTTAGCACCATCGCCTCGTCACCAGAAGGCTTGAGATCCGAATCTCAGTCAAGTTTGCATGCTCTCCCTGTGCTTACGTGGGTTTTCTCCCATAGGTCAAATACATGCAAATTTAGTCTACTCAAAATTATTAAAAACAACAACTGATTCTTCTGATTACAATGGTATGTGCCTTCCCTTGGTAAATATACTTAAGTACATTTTTGCATGGGAAACTCATCCAGCAGCAAAAATAGAATATTCGGCACAGGCACCAGTGGATTAGGAAATTTCTCCACCACTTTGTGGCTTAGGTGCATGCAAAGTGTGCAAAGTGAAACGAAAATTCTTTTAAATTGCAGGAGTTAGAAATAGAGCTGGGTGCGAAGTAACATTAGGACAGGTAACTATCAGGATCTCCAGAAGTTGTTGCAGCGGAAGGGACATGTGATGATGCAAGTCCATAAAATCAGCATGGCATCATTATCGGAATCATTATCAGAACACTTTTGTTTGTTTGTTTTATTTTCCTTATTATTGAAATATAATCTGTTTTTCTTTTATTCCTTCCTGTCGTCATGCAAGTCAGTCATATGTAGCAGCCAATCAGCATCAATACAGCAATGCGGCCACCTTATTGTTTCCTGTACAACCATCCAAGCTATATTCTATGTCTATAGCTCCACCCAGGAGCTCCGCTATATTGAGCAAATGACAAAACCAGGGTGGGGTTTAGTGACAGGACCGAACCGGAAATCAATGCAAACTTGGGTACATGGTACCTGTCACCATGGTAACCATGAAGAGAAGGAAGAAACTGTGACACTGAAAATTTTGTGACTCATTGTTCTCAGATAAAAGATAAACCTCACTGTGAGAGTGTTTGTGCATCTAGGACACCAGGAACATTCCTTAAAGAATTCCATGAAGAGTTCTAGGAACTTTAGGGCTCCAACGCGTCTACAGACTTTGTGATTTTAGCAGACTTATAAGATCAGTACAAATCACATATAAGACATGGGCATAATAATCGTAGGTATTCTTACCACAGGAATGTACACTGTATGATGGTGTGTGTGTGTATATATATATATATATATATATATAGATTGATAGATAGATAGATAGATAGGTATGCTATACTGTAGGATGATGAGACCTATTAAATTGAAGGTCATGACACAAGTTAGCATATATGAGAAAACATCATCAGTGTGCGCATGTGGAAAACATCATCAGCTGAAAAAAGAAAAAGCAGCTAGACGACACATCATAATCTTTTTATTGCTATCCCACATGCCCGCCGTCCTTAGTTTTGTGTTTATGCTATTTGGGGTTCGTGTGCTATGTTGCATTGATATGTTCATTCATTTCAGGTTGCATTTTTATTGGCTAGTTAGTAGACGATGGTCGTAGCAGCTCACACGGTGAGATGATCATCCTGAATTTCTGACACTGTTAAAAAATTGCTGCAGGCTACTTTTGGTCACAAGAGAGTGACACAGCTGTCTTCGGACCTCTCTTACAGCACGATGCAGAACCACCATGTTTGAGCCATGATAAAAGAAACCACCATGATTGTACCATGCTGGTCATCTTTCGTCTGGGACGGCCCAGAATCGTACAGCGGCTTAGGAAGAGTACTTTGCACAGATATCAGGGTTTCCCAGACTGGACGAATGTGGAAGGACTTTGGAAGGTTCACTGAGGACACTAGATGCAAATGAAAGACTTCAGGAACTGTAGTTCAGAATATGGGGAGAGAATTTTTTAGTTTTAGTGGCTTTTATTTATATAATACACTCTCTGTAACAGCACTTTTGGAGACTGTGTCCAGACTGGGGATAAAGCTAACTACTTATCTGTGTGTTTATCACTGTTCACATGGTGCACTAGTCTCAGCAAGTCCTACCGCAGGTCCCAAAAGCTTTTACCAAATTCAGCCCCATTAAAGTCAGTGTAAATGTCACATACTTTGTTTCCCCTGTGGGACTGTTTGAACCGTTACACTGCATGAGTGCTTCCTGTCATTAGAAACTTTAGATAAGTCTGGGGCAATGTGGGTGTTGGATGGCTGTGCCCATTTTTGCTGATCTAAGATCACTTTTTAATGTGGATACAAGATCAGCTCTCTTAGCAGATTGAATGTAGGGCATATCCACAAGCGCTAAGCAGATACACACTATCCCGTTGCTCACGTGAAAGCCTACAGGCTCCATTAAAGCAAAACGAACCGGAGCTAATTCTGATATTAGGAGTTCCATTAATCCGAACGTCTGCTATTTATACACAAACATCTGCCATAAAAATAGCACTTCAGTTTCAGATATGGGCAGTTTTACACTCAGGGTGCACATATATGTGCCACAGGGGCTGAAAAATCAGCTTCAAATTCTTACTCATTAGATGAGCTTATCTGTAAGGACAAGACCTTCTAGATTATCCTTTAAAATTTCAGAGCTCAACAATTATCCGTTTCCAATGAAAATACAGGCTTGTGCACTGGACCTCCCATTTTATGGAAAAATATGAATGTTGAGGAGGGGACATGGTTTGAGGGACACCAAACCTTCTGTCACTTGCCAACTTCTACAGTATTTGTTTTCAAACTGAAATTTAAACCCAAGTAGAGGGGATATATGTGACCCAGTCTGGCAAAATGAGTCACAGTGACCAAAAATTCAAAATTGAGTTAGCCATACCATTTAAAAGAGGAGACTAAGCTGTAAAATGATATGGCTAACTCAATTTTGAATTTTTGGTCACTGTGACTCTTTTTGCCAGACTGGGTCACATATTTGATGGACAGAACATTGTGTTTATGATGGTTCACAGAAATTCTTGTCAACAATCTCAATAAGGTAAAATCAGTGTCTTAGATATAGCATGCAAAGGTAAAAAATCGACAACAAAAACACGTCTCATTATCCACTTTATATTTTCCATACAACATTTTGACACAATATATTTATTGCATTATTATATCTGTATAAATCGCAGTATTTAAGAAACCGTTACTCAGAGACCTTTAAAATTTATACAGTGCACATAAAGTGTATAAAATAATAAATAAATCACATAATTTTATTAGTTCTATAAAAATATATAGGTGCTGATGGTCAAAAATGACTTTTGTTCCCTGACTGTAAAACTGGCCGTATCTAACATTTGGGCAGAATGACATGCAAATAAACTACAGAAAGTAAAGTGCGCGTATGATCGGATTGTTAACATCATAACAAGATATTCTGATGATACATGAATTGCACAAAAGCTTTTATTCACTATTATAGGAAACTAATCAACACGGTTATCCTGGTACCACCCAGAGTGTATTATTTTCATATCCCCATTACTCTCACACTGCAGTGATTTGCCACTGATTCAGATTTGGATCCAATAATCAATGGGACTTTTTTGAAACCTTTACAGTTAAATGTGGAACATCTGTACAGTGTTTTCTTCACCAGCCTCTCTGCTTTCACATTCTGCTGATCATGTTTCTAAGAAACCAAAAAGCAGGAAGTACTAAGCTCGAAACACTTTCCCGTCTCAGAAAACTTCCTGACTGTCACGAGCCGCTAACCTCTGAGACTCCTATGAATATGAAATAAACATCTACTTCCAGAAAGCTTCACCAGACCAATAATTATGTGTTTTTCTTTGTTAAATAAAATAGTTTTCTTTATTTGTTTATTTTTAGGGTTAGGTTATTGTGGTAGGTAAAGTCTGTTGGACTTTTACACTCGAGCCTACTGGCTTAACAGAGCTGGAGCTTATCCCAGGTTTCTGTAGCGTGACATGAGTAGGAGTCCTCCTGGGTGGGATGCTCGTCCATCACAGGTTACCTTCCCAGTATTTGTACTGGTACCCTTTTATACGGTTGGGTGGACAGAGGCACATTTGTGTTTGAGACCTTGCCCAAGGGTCTTAGCACGATGGGGGTCGAACAGGGTTTCAAACCCACAACCTCACGATCATGAGCCCAGCACCGTAACCACTACACCACCGGTGCATCTGGCAAAAAAATAATTTACTACAGATGTTACTATAGAAACTGTAACATTTTTAAATGTGTGCATTAACATATCGTATGATTTAAACTACAGCCAAACTTACTTTTATGTAAAGAGTAACGCAACAGTGAAGTATGTTTACAGAGTATTGGCACAGTTGGGATTTGCTCTAGGTGACTATGAGTGCATAATTGTGAGTGGGATATTGCTTTTGTACAACCGAATATAAATAAGAAGTTAATACAGCGTAACTGACAGTTCACAGTATGAATAATTGGTGTGACGCGGCTTTGCGGCAGAGATGAAGGCAGATGTAAATGCAGATAAAATGGTGGTTTTAGTAATCAAATATGTAGAGGCAGGCGCACCTTATTATAAGACCTATAAGCTCTTATTGTAGATCAGAAGGTGTTTTCATGAAATATGCATAATAAGCGATGTGTGTTAATGATGTCGCTAACCCTACTTTAGTAACCAGTGATCTAGGTTACTGGAACGGATGAATGTCAGCGCGCCCACTGATCCACATTACAACGAGTGCGCCAAATGATTGCTCAGTTTTATCTGGGAACCTACCCTTTTATTTCAGTATTTTCTTTTCGTGGGCATGTATTGTCAAGTAGGAGGGAGGAGGCCATGGTTGGGGTTTTATTATTAAAAAGCATGTGTATAAATAATTGCTTTAAATATTGAGTCCAGAATATTTTTATCAACAACCGCAGGCTTACAGTTGATCCAGTATAATTACTCACTCACTCATTTGCTGAACTGCTTAATCCTGTTAGGTTTGCAGGGAGGCTGGTGCCTATCTCAGCCGACACTGGTCGAAGGAGGGGTACACCCTGAACAGCACGCCAAATCATTGTAGGGCCAACACACATACAACCATTCACGCTCAGACCCAGGGAGCAGCTCAGGATGTACACCACCTTCATCCAGAGTTGGCTGAGATAGGCTCCAGCCTTCCCTGCAACCCTAGTAGGATTAAGCGGTCGGACAGATGAATGAATGAATGTTTAAGTCCAGTTTACATAAAACACAAACATACTCAACTTGTGGCCTTACAGTAAAAAATATATTTATAAATAATATATATAATAAATATATAATAAATAATCAGTGCTGCTCACCATATGCAGATCACGTTCCTGAGGGTGTCAGTTGTTTATTTTTTATTTGTTCAGAAATAAGTTCAGGTTCTTCATGTTTCTGCTGCACAGAACTTCCCTATCTGTGAATGAAAGATTAACACACGTTACAGCTTCCAGGCATAGTCATGGTGGCACTTCGCTCACATAACCACAAACACTGACAAATGGGAGGTGGTCAGTCCAGTTATATAGATCGATGGCAATAACCATCTCAGTGTCACTGTTGCTAGAATTGGAATTTGCGTGATTGGGCAGTGGGGGCTCAGTGCTTAAGGCAAAAGGCTACTGAGCCAAACGTCAGGGGTTCAAGGTAAGGCCCTTAAACTAATTGCTCAGTTGCTCAGCTGTATTAAAATTAAAAGTAATAGCGCACTGAGTGGCACGTAGACACACGTTTTAATAAGTATATATTGCGTGGGTGCACTTTGATGTTCGTGCTGCATTGACTGCGATGGAAGAAGAAAAATAAAGAGAACCAATTCGAGGTGAATAGTGATATGTGCTGCATTGTATTGCACATGCAGGCACATAATAAGAACTATAAGTCTCTCTGGATGAGAGTGTTCTGACAAATGTCGTAAATGTAAATATAAATGATACGAAAAACAAGACATCTGAGTGTTGTTAACGAACTGAAGCCCTCTTAAAAACCTGCTTGTCAAATTAAATTAATAATGAAAGGGAAAAGATGGGGATAATTATGAAGTGGAATAAAACAGCATGTTGCTTCTAGAACAGCGTTATTTTTATACAACAGCATGGACTGGAGAGTTTTATTCAACTTCTACCACAGCGATTTGTGAAGGATGACAGCGTTTAATTTATTAATTAGTGACACACTGCAGATTGCTGTGGTTTGAGAAACAAGCTGATCCCTGTTCTTACTTGCTCTAAGTTCTTACCAACACACCACCCTAACAGCCCTGCCTCAGTCATATCACAGACAAACCAGAAACCAGAATAAACTCCTCCGTCCTGAAGACTTTCTTGTGCTGTTGCTCTAGAAATTATAACATATTATGACTTGCACTTTAATATTTGCTTTAATCATTTATATTACAGCTGGAAGTACTGTTGAAGTGGTGTTGTTATAAAAGGTATCATGTACAAGCAAGTCAGGCATTATTTATGAAATGAACCCCGTTATGAAGAGGAGCGGTCTTGAATCAGCCCGAAGGGTTTTTTTTCATTAATATCCATCTCGCTGTAACTTATTCAACTTATTGCAAGAGTACTCATTAAAACAGTCAATAATTGATTTAAAAATGTTTTTTATTGATCTAAAAAGGATTTTATTGCTTCTATTAATGATTTTGTTTGTTATACAGAATTAACAGACTGTAGAATGTCCTAATTGTCCAATCAGAATCAAGTATTCCATAAATGCATGTAATAAGTAAGGAATAATGTGCAGGAACTACATTTATATTTTATATTTTATATATTTATGTGTATATTCAACTTTTAACTATTGTTTTCTTTTTGTTTAGTTTTTTTCTCTTCTTGATATTGATATTTTTTTATTCATTAATTCATTTTCTGAACCACTTAATCCTAATTAGGGTTGCAGGGAGGCTGGCGCCCATCTCAGCCTATCCTGGGCGAGGGCAGAGTATACCCTGGACAGCTCACCAGGCCATCGCAGTGTTAGTTTTTTATTCTTCTTGAAATTTTAGGACAGTCGTAACAAGCATTTCACTACATATTGTACTGTGTATGATTTTGTACGTGACAAATAAATTTGAATTTGAATTTTGAATTTGAAAGCCAGTCATTATCCTTGTCACGCCACTGTGTGTCTGGAGTGATGAACGGAGGCAAGGGAGTAGAACAGAAACTCCTTTTATTAGTAATTCAGAAATTCATGTTAACAACTAAAGGTAAGAACTGAAAGTAAATAAAAAATAAAAGGCAACACTTAGCCCAACACCGAGAGGCTAAATACACACTTGAGAGAACTGGAGACCATGTGCTTGCATGCAGATGACTGTGGTGAACAGCTTGATTGCTCTGCACTTCGTTGTGCTTGGAGCGCGTTTATGTAGCCCCTTAATGAGCTGCTAAAGTGCCTTCACGTGTGGCTCGTTGTGGACACTTCCGCATAGCCTGCTGAGCCATCTGGGAGGTGTAGGCTCTCTGTAGTTCTCTTAAGCACTCTTAAGCAGCACTAAACACACAAAAAGACATGAGGAGGCTGTGACAATCCTGAAATGATCCCAGTCAGGGGGAACAGGACTTGCATCACCCTAGAATGGTTTATTTTGCAAGTCCTGATCCCCCTGTCTAGAATAATTTAATTAAGACTGGCTCGTTTACATTTTCCTGTTTATTATACAACTATCTACAAAACATTGGTTTAAAAATAATTGATTTGCTTCCAGTAAATACATGCTCCATAGCAACAGTCTGCTATACTCAGCAATGGTCTTTTGTAAATACAATAGCTATATAGGAAATGGACTAAAAAGAATCAACTATTTATAATAAATTAAAATAATGCACACTTTCTGACAATCAAATATAAAGTATATTGTAATTCAATTTGCACTGTTGTATGAAGAAAATGCATCAGCACCTTAAAAGAAAATTAAATCCAAAGTAATAAAAGCTTGAATGCATAGCTTATTCGTTCATTCATTCATTTTCTCAACCACTTAATCCTAATTAGGGTCGCAGGGAGGCTGGCATCTATCTCAGCCCACTTTAGGCGAAGGCGGGGTACACCCTGAACAGCTCGCCAGACCATTGCACGGCCAACACACATACAACCATTCACACTCACTCTCCAAGCTAGGGTCAATAATGAACAGCCAATTAGCCTACTGTGCATATTTTTCGATTGTGGGAGGAAACTGGAGTACCCGGAGGAAACCCACACAAGCACGGGGAGAACATGCATTTATAGCTTATATCTATTTCTAATAAAACGTGCTATTTCTAAATGTGTGTGTGTATGTGTGTGTGTGTGTGTGTGTGTGTGTGTGTGATTGTTATTCTAAACGTGTGTGTGTGTGTGTTTGTGTGATTGCAGCTTCACAGGAAACATCCCTTTGTCTTTGTACTTTTTTCTTTGTCCTTCTGTGTGTGCTAGAAGGGCCACCTTTAGCTTCGGTTTGTAAATAATTCACCTTTTGTGTGCGTGTGTGTGTGTAGGTCGAGGAGGGTGGTAAAGCTGGGTCTTTACATTGCCCCCTGCTGGTCGGGGATGAAGTCATCATCATTAATGGTGTGGAGCTGAGCGGGTTCAGACAGGAGGCCATCTCTCTGGTCAAAGGATCCTACAAAACTCTCCAGCTCACAGTATGCAGGTAAGAAAACACACTTCTTGAGATACACACACTTCAAGCAATATATCTGGATAAAATACTGGCCATGTTTTAATGTGATGGGATCCGCCATGATTGCATCAGTCGATCAAACGTGCCATGTATGCTGGTGGCAGTAGCACAGCTTGGCCCGTAGGGGGAACAATGTACCGAGAGAGAGAGAGAGAGAGAGAGAGAGAGAGAGAGAGAGAGATCATAATATGTAATTAATGGCAATGAAATCAACACCTGTGACATGTAACACACACACACACACACACAGTCACCGTTTATGGCACTCTGTACATAATTATGGAGACATCAAATGTAAAAAACCTAAATATCTTGGAAACAGAAGCCAGTCAGCCGTTTGTATTGCCATATTTGAATTCAGCATACAAAGTTCATAATTATTAGCACATTTTCTTACTGAACCAAACAACTTCTAAAATAATTGTATACCAGTGTTTTTAAAGCGTTATGATTGGCCGCTAGAATTGTGAGCTGTACTGATTGGTGGAAAGAGTTGTGACTTGTCTTGGTGTCTCTAGGACATTCTGACTGGAGAATCACACACTGACACTCAGTCTTCACACACAAGGCATTTCACACACAGCCCGTATCCACCTGTCCACCTTGCATACAGACTTTCAGATGCATGACTTTTCTCAGGCTATATGTGACCCCAGTGTGGCTGTTGGGGGGAGGTGGGGGAGGAGAGAAATGAAAGAATGACAGAGAAATCGGGAGGAGAAATCAAAATGGCTGGTGACAATCCTGAAGAGATTAAGAGGAGATGGAGTTCTCACTCGGCCCCGCGATGGCCTGGCGAGCTGTCTGGAGTGTACCCCGGCCTTGCCTAGAGTCGGCTGACAGCATGGCAGTGTTTGGTTTGGTTTGTAATGTAATACTGACTGCACCCCAATCTTTATTGCTTGGCATTATTTCACCTCACTAATGCTGGTGTGACTAAATCCCCACAGCCATATTCTGAAATCTGGTGCAGCGCCTTTCCAAAACAGGGGAGACTATCATAACTGCAGACAGGGCATGGAATGGGATGTTCAAAAATCACGTGGTCAGGTGTCCACAAACTTTTTGCCGCATAGGCTTGTAATGAGCAATATAACGACAACACTGACTAAGAAATTTTCCTGGAATGAAATCAGGAAGAAATCCCGGAAAAAAAACCCCACGAAACTCAAATGGTAACTACGTGACACTGTATACTGGTACTATCAATCATTATACAAGTGGAGAAGAATAAGAACAAACAGTACTGTGTGTGCCTTGCACAGGGAAGACTTTCTGATCACAGCACAAGCTCGAAATTACAAGTTTCCTTCCAATATCAAAAGCAGATGTGCTGAGATATGAGTAAGGTGTTTAGAGGATGTGAAAAACTTAAAGGCATCCAGATGGTACGATCCACAGCAGCACAGAGTAAGCTATCGACATCTGGACACAGAGGAACCCTCTCCAGGGAAATTAGGCGTGAGAACCAATTTACATATTTATGTAGACTAACCTGCTTCTGAGGCCAAACACGGAAATGAACACTCAGAGAATTCAGCATGAAAACCATCGTGCAAAATTTGATACCATTCATTCATTTATAGGTGTGTCTGAAACACTAGGCCGCCGCTTTGATGCCTTGCTGTCTTAAAAGTTATTTAATTTAATGACTCAGTGATTCAGAATTTAGGAAGGTGCTTGTTAGGAGACTCACATGGTGCTAGGTTGCTAATCAAAATGTTAAAGGAACAAAATCTGTGATTTCTGGAAGTGTTCCTGAGCCCATGCAGTGATTTCCACGAGAGAATCCTGCCTGTTTTTAATGTAGTGCTTGCGTGGGTTTCCTCCGGGTACTCCGGTTTCCTCCCCAGTCCTGAAACATGATCAGTAGGCTAATTGGTTGTTCCAAATCTCCACTAGGTGTGAGTGTGTGTGAATGGTTGTGTGTGTTGGCCCTGTGATGGCCTTGCGAGCTGTCCCGGGTGTACCCCGCCCTCGCCCAGAGTCGGCTAAGATCGGTGCCCAGCCTCCCGTGACCCTAATTAGGATTCAGTGGCTTACAAAATGAATGAATGACATTTGTCTTCACAAATTTTTGCATTCGGGAACATTATTCTGAAATGAGTCAACAATTTGTAGATACAGTTTTGTGCAGGCGGCACAGTGGTGTAGTGGTTAGCACGTCCACCTCACAACAAGGAGGTCATGGGATTGAGTCTCGTTGTCGGGCGTTTCTGTGTGGAGTTTGCATGTTCTCCCCATGCTTGTGGGTTTCCTCCGGGTACTCCAGTTTCCTCCCACATGCACATTAGGCTAATTGGCTGTTCCAAATTGCCCCTAGGTGTGAGTGTGAATAGTTGGCCCTGCAATGGTCTGGTGAGTTGTTCAGGGTGTACCCCACCTTCGCCCAGTGTCGACTGAGATAGGCTCCAGCCTCCTCATGACTATAGTACGATTAAGCAGTTCAGCAAATGAGTAGGTTTTTTCATATTGGTGAACCTCTGCCGTTTCATTCATTCATTCATTTATTCACTCACTCACTCATTTATTTATTTATTTAGGGATTTCCCCCGATTTTTTTTCTCTAATTTAGTCGTATCCAATTCCCACCCATCAAGGAGTGCCTTCACTATCACACGACCACCACCAACCAGGGAGGGGCGAAAGCATGCACATGCCCCTTCCGTGCATGCACATCCCCCCACCTTATATATATCCGTTTATATATAAGGTTTTTTATATATATATATATATATATATATATATGTGTGTGTGTGTGTGTGTGTGTGTGTGTGTGTGTGTGTGTGTG
>JAOUQZ010048057.1:0-25047 GCA_028564935.1 Neosilurus hyrtlii | reverse complement strand
CTTATACTGGTTCGTCAGGACACAGACTAAGTATACCATCAGTCAAGAACTCAGAGGATAGGTGTTGTGTGCAGAATTTATTATTTTTGTGTGTGTGTGTGTGTGTGTGTATAAAACAGTGCTAGTCTAAGTACCGCCGAAAAAGGTAGGTTTTCAGCCGTCGTTTGAAGATAAGGGTCTAACAGGGATTCAAACCCAAGACCTTACAATCATAAGCCCAGCACCCTAACCACTACACCACCGGCTCCATGCCATCTGATCTTTAGATAAGAGCATCTGTCATTTGCTGTAAACTTGTGTAAGCTTACAACCACAGACAGATTGAGGGATTTCATACTGGTTAAATAGCAGAATATAGTAGTGCCTAACTTTCCACTGTGTTACACAACTGCCATCATGGCCTTTCCGCTGCGTACCACTCCAGGTAGCCCCATATCCATCTCTGCTTTCTCTGCTCCCCTCCCCTGTCCTCACTGAGGTTTTCTTGGGTCTGTCTTTATGCCTCCAACCATCAGGAGTCCATCTGAAGGCTACTTCCTCTTATCAAAATCAAATTATAAGCAGCATGAACATAACATTACACATTAATCCATCACAGGGCAAGCATACACAAAACCATTCACACTGGGGCAATCTGGAATACATAGTTAGCCTAACGTGCATGTTTTTGGAGTGTTGGAGGAAACCGGGGTACCCAGAAGAAACCCATGCATGCACAGGGAGAAGAAACTTCACATAAACGCCCTCACCAAGCCCAGGACTCGAACCCAGGGCCTTTTTGCTGTCAAGCAGACATGCTTGTAACCACTATGTCACTGTGCCGCTCTGTGAGGCGGATGAGCCAACCAGTGCTGTGCTATTCACTCCAGTTTGGTTTAACATCTCAAATCGCCATTCGCCAGAATCATTTGTTACAAGGAATTGTTGTGGAGTGGGTTGAATTGCACTGTATGGTGTTCACACCATATATTATATTGCATGTGTCTGCGCTACAGTAACTGCATTTTATTAGGACAGCAATATACACAGCCTTTTCCATGAATCATTCCTTCTGGTCTTGTAGCCTTTCCCCACACCAGAATTTGTAAATTGAAGACATGTGAAATTTTGTTTTTTCAGCAAGAAATGCTGACCCACTTCTCGAGGGTTTCATGATTTGCTATTTGAAATACAATCCAATCTCACAGAGGACAGAAGGAAATGTACAGACCAGGCTGAGTGCTGTTAATAAGAACAAACAGCTGAGAATGGGTGTATCTCTCCCTATGCTTTCCTTCCCAAGACTGGGAAATTTATGTTAGATCAGTAATGTAATGTGCATCACTTAATTCTGGATAAAAGAGAAAGGAAGACTCGGTAATAAATTGAAAGTTAGTTTCAAACTAACTCCTCAGTGTAGATGGAGGTCCAGTGATTCAGAACTGAATCAATATTTTTCTGTGTATTTGCTAAAGCATTTGGATCCCTTGAAATATTCATGGTAGGAAATGTGATGTTTTTTTTTCTAGCTTTCATAAAAAATTTATATAGTAAGGAATGTATGGATAGTTTTGAAACCTCCCCCATGCTCAACTGAGCCTGTCACAGTTATATAACTCCAAATCAGAAAAAGGTGGGACACTCACCCACTCATCATTCGCTGAGCCACTTAGTCCTACTACTAAGGTTGCAGGAAGGCTGCAGCTTATCGTAGCTGATATAGGTGGTAGGTGGGATACACCCTAAACAGCTTAACAGACCATCGCAAGGCAAATCACACACATTCACATTCACACCTAGGGGCAATTTGAAACAGGCAATTAGCTTAATGTGCCTGTCTTTGGGCTGTGAAAGAACACTGGATTACCTGGAGAAAACCTTGAAAACAAACAAACTCCAAACCCAGGACCTTCTTACTGTGCTAACCTTCTTGCTTTCTAACCACTACGCCACCCCGCCGCCTGATTGCCCCATGCCTGGGTAGTATATACCAAAATTCCATATACCTATTGCACATGTTTATCAACATTCATGAAAATTTACAAATGATTGCAATGTATGAGTATCAGGAATACTTAATGTCTCATATATAATTCTAAATCCAAAAAGATTAGTGATTGCCACCATCATGTCTGTTTACCCACTTCAGAAGTTAGCTAAACCCCAATAAGTTTTTAAATGACTTATGGTCCTTAAAGTGTATTTAAAGCTTTCTGTAAGCAAAAGAAATCTACACACACAAGCACAGAGAGAAAATGTAAACGCCACACTGATATACTCGCGCCTAGGACTTGAACCCGGTAGCTTTTTGCTGTGAGGCAAAGGTGCGGATCACTATGCTAGTATGACGAAATTGAAATTAAAACTGTAAGAAATTATCTGAAATTAAACTTTGACCTGTCTTGCACTCAAAGCAAAACACCAGCAAGTTATTGGATGTTGTGTTTCAATTGTCATTCTTGTGTCACGTTTTAAAAAGTCAGAACAATAAAGCATTTACTAATTTAAATGATCTCATTCTTTCTCACAACCCTTGCAAGACATTAAGGGACTGAAGTGATAAAGCATTTCAGGTGTTATTTGTCCCTCTCGTCCTTTTTGTTGTCACATTGTTTTAGTTGAAAAATCACCACATTTTCTATTAAGGACAGGTCAGGACTACAGGCAAGCCAGTCCAGCAGTCACAGAATGTGCAGAATGTGATTTTGCGTTATCTGGTTGAAGTTACTTTGTGTCTTTACCTTTGCCAAGGGCACTGACACAACCTCACCACCATGACACACCCTGACTTTTGGACTTGTTCATGGTAACAGCATAGTCCTTTTCCACTTTGGAAAAAACATGTGGAATACTAATTTATCTGATCTCAGTACACGTTTCCACTGTGATGTTCCATCCCAGATGCCTCTGAGCCCAGAAAAGTTGACCGCACTTCAGGACACAGTTAGCATAAGGCCTCCCTTTTGCACAGTGTTTTGCACAGAGTCATAATGGGCCCATGTAGTTAAATCAGCTATAGATGTATGACAATTCTTAAAGTGCACTCTAAGAGATCAGAGATCATGGGTTTTCAGCTTAGGCTTGGCCTTTACACACCGAAATTCCTTCAGATTCCTCGAAATCCTCCATTCATTTATTTTCTGAACCCCTTAATTCTAATTAGGGTCGCAGGGAGGCTGGCGCCCATCTCAGCCGACTCTGGGCGAGGGCAGAGTACACCTTGGACAGCTTGCCAGGCCGTCGCCACATAATGGCCTACTCTTTATGAATGACAGCAATGGTTATTTTACATGCCACAGACAGTGAGACATGGCTGGCCTTTGATAACCCAGTTAGCTGCACTGGGGGGACAGCAGTGACAACTTGGTGATAGTGGGGCTTGAACACCCGATCTTCGGATGAGTAAGCCAACACCCTACCACCAGATTCCTTAAATTGTTTTATGATATTATGCTTTAAAGTAGATTAAATATCCAAATCCCTTCCATTGCCACCATCATGTCATGTTACCTACTTCAGAAGTTATCTACCACCAATAAGCTTTTAAGTCCATTTTAAATTGTATATTTCCAAGACAACAGTGCTGCTATAAAATAAATGTTTTAAATAAAGTTTGTAGCCTGTAAAGTGTATTTAAATCTTGCTGCAAGCAAACGTAATCTTGTTCCTTTCATTGCTCTTTTATTTTAGTGTGGTTTTCAAGGTTGCTGCTTCTTTTTGTGGCTAATTTGACCTCTTGTGTGTGTGTGTGTTTTAAATTCCCCTCCACCCTATTAAACAGCTTGTAATTTTGTTTTCTCATCCTGTGAACAAAAATTTTCCCAGATGTCTTTTGCCAATCCTACAGTATATAAAACTATAAGAATAAAAAGGGATTTATTGCATGAAACTTAGAAGTGGCAGGTGTGTGTGTGGAAATATATATGTATAGCACTTGCTAGTTACATAGTTACACTGCAAATCTCAAGTTCTGCGGTGGATCGTCAAGGAAGTATCAAACATCCACACACATAAGACTGCTGCCAAAATATGTGCCATTTTGAGTTCTTGTAATTTAGTTTATTCGTAACACTTAATTTTTCTGATCTCCAAAGTAATTTAGTATAATACAAAAGACAACATGATCCAATAAACTACAGAGGTTTCAACTAATCTTGTGATTTCCTGAAGGACAATAATGCCCAACACCTATATTATCCATGTGAATAAGTATCAAACGCAATACTTTGTTGTGCCACCTTCAGCAACAACAATAGCAATACAGTGCTTTTAGTAACAAGTGAAAGGTCTCTTGTATCACTCTGGAGAAAATGTCACTCATTCACTTTTACAAAATTGTTTTTATGTAAGGTTTTCAATTCAGAGGTGGACCTGCTCTTATGCTTTGGATAGTTGTCCTGCTGTATAACACAAGTCACATGCTGATGAGCGGACATTCTCCTTTAGTATTTTTTGATAGAGAGCTTAATGAATCATTCCCTCAATTATGGCAAGCTGTCCAGGCCCTAAAGCAGTAAAGCATCCCAACACCATTACTGTTACGATTACATCACCACTGTTTTGACTGAGGGAATAATGTTCCTAATGTAGAAAGCTGTGTTTGCTTAATAACAGATGTAATGAAAAAGGTATCTTTAAAATGTTCCAGCAATTAAGGTGCTTGTTTACAAAATGTTAGACGAGCCTTTATATACCTCATGCTTAACAGCATTTCAATTGTTTTTTTTTTTTTGTTTTGTTTTTTTAATAGTATTTTTATTGTTGTTGTTGTTGTTTTTCTGGGGGGGGGCTGACAGCAGTCAGACTTTGTCATGAGTAGTATAATTTAACTCTAGATCAATTAAATTTAGTTTGAGTGGCCAATGGGAAATTTCTTTTTTGACATGGATGATATGAGTGTTGGTGAATTTTTGTCTTTTCATTAAATCCCAATATCATTTAAAAAGAACATCAGAAAGAATGGGGTGTTGGAAGTAAACAAAACTAGAGGAAATTGGTTAGCCATTTCATTATATTTGCGGCGCTCAGTTTTGTGCAATTATGTGTGTG
The DNA here is from genome assembly GCA_028564935.1 of Neosilurus hyrtlii. NCBI lineage: Eukaryota > Metazoa > Chordata > Actinopteri > Siluriformes > Plotosidae > Neosilurus > Neosilurus hyrtlii. Next base: position 20,019 of record JAOUQZ010048057.1, on the reverse strand, counting down.
CCGTCTGTAGTTCTAACACTAAAAACATATGCAGATCTTTACAAGTGGCACATGGCTTTGCAGACTAAGAGCTAAGCTCTCAGTTTAGCTGCTTTTCAAAAAAAAAATAAATAAAAAGAACTAAGACCATGTTTAAGATTTCATGGCACCCTAAGAGGCAGAAGGTTTCTGACTTCTAATGCATTGTAAAAGCTGGCGCACCATTATTACTGAATGAGGCAGATCTGAAAATGTATTTATAAAAAATAAAAATATGGTCTATAAAAGATGCATGTATAAAAGTGGACGCATTAGTATTTGCTCCTTTGTCTAAAATTGGCTGTGCATTACCTGACATTTTGTTAAATATTTAGCAGTGAACTTTTTTTTCATAGGCAAATTACTGAAGGCTGCATGGCTCTTTCTTTGAATATGTCCATTCACACTTAGAAATAGAGGAATGTTTAATTTTGTCCAGATTTTAAATAATCCTTTAAATAACTGTGTAATTGTAAAACATTGTACAAATATTGCTAAATAAAATGTTGTGTGTGTGTGTATATATATTTATATAATTTTATATCGATATCTCAGTGGTGATCTGGCCAGCAGGGAAAGTGCTACATCATGTGAACCAATATCAGAATATATTCACCAGTAGTGACTTTAGAGCACTTCTGTAAGGGCATCTGCCAAAAGTTGTAAATGTACTTAAGAAAAATTTGTCCATTATTGCATTGTTATCGATATGTTAATTCTTATCTATGCCCTGTGGAAGTTAGCCAGATCCCCAAAGCCAAGTTTTGACCTAACACCCTGAGATGGTTTAATTAAAAAACCAGCAGCACATTCTCTTTATCACTGCACTTCCTGTCACCTTGTCACCCCAGGAAAGTTGAAAAGACGGATTATTTTTCCTGAGTTTTTAACCAAACCATTTTTAGGCGTTGATCTGCTTGCTATTTAATTCTGAGTCGCTTACATTTGCTGAAATTAAGCATAGCTGGCTTGCAAATGTCAACAAATGAACAAACTTTCCTTTAATCATCATGCAGCAGCCCAGCATCCTGACCCACCCACTCCTTATAGAGTCCCAGAGAACCTTGGATACTGGGGCGGAACGTTTTTAAAGCATTTATCTAATTGATCTCTTGCATTGCCGCGTTGAAAGCAAAGCATATCCTGAATGCCATAGGAATCCAAACAAGTTGTGCATCAATGGGTTTTAATGGATTGCAGTGCCATGGTAATGTATTAGGAAAAATCATGTTAGACATCCTATAGAAATTATTACTGATGCTTAATAAACTAACCATGAAGTTGAACATGTTGTAATATTTTCTTTTTGTAATATTATTTTAAATACAACAGTACATGTTTAATAAAATCTACAGCAATATTGTGAGGTTGCTTCTTTGTAGTCTTAGAGCAGCCGCAACTTATACCTTTAGAAATACAGTGGATAGTTTTAAAATTTCCAAACTAATACATGAAACCTTTTTAATTAGAAAATGGTATGTTTTGGATATGCCTTTATTTTTGTACATATTCAGTTCTGATAAATGTCACTGAATCAACTATTTAAATATGTTACCCGCTCCAGCATAATACGGATTAAGTTGCAAGATTTACGTGTTTACGTGTTTTGATTAGGAGCCAAAGTTGAAAATGGCGTACCTGGACGAAAATGCGATATCGCCAAAAAATACATCCTTCAAAGCATAATCTTCAACATGACCAAGTTCAGATATCCATAAACACTATCTATCGGGTGGTGGTGACCCGGTGGTAGGGTGCTGGATTACTGAACCCAAGGTTGGTAGTTTAAGCCCCACTATCAACGTGTTGTCACTGCTGTCCCCCCAGTGCAGCTAACTGGGTTATCAAAGGCCGGCCATGTCTCTCACTGTCTTTCGTGAGAGGAATGTAAAAAAGAACAATTGCCGACTTAGGTAAAGAATAGGCGTGTGTCTGCCCTGCAATAGCCTGGCAAGCTGCCCTCCCCCAGTACTCAACCCTCCCCCAGTGTTGGCTGAGATGGGCGTCAGCCTCCCTGCGCCCCAAATAGAATTGCGCAGTTCAGAAAATGAATGAATGACAATCTATCCATGCTAAAATGCTTGTTTAAGAAAGGGTTCCACGTCCACGTTGTAAAACAAAGGAAATCTCCACTTCTTTTGCTGATTTTTCCACCCTCTTTTGTGATTGCTCAAGGTATTTCACTATATCCATATTTGGAACCAGAATACTATACCTACTTACGGAATCCCAGAAGGATTTCCAGAATCATGATACAGCAGTAAACCAACGAGAAGCCTCAAAAAGGACACAACTCAGTGTAAATAGTCGAGAACCGAATTCATTACTTTATGAATGCGAAGGTGTTCAGAAACTGGTTCTGTAACTGTAATTGCTATTTTCTCAGAAGTACCATTTTCTGATTAGCGACATACAAAGTGATCTAACTCAGTCAATCTGTATGCTATAATCATGTAGTGTCCCTCATTTTAAAGCATATTAAATTCTGTTTTCAAATATATCAATATCTCAGTATCTCAAATTTCCTTCTTAATTAGTATTTTGCTAGAGCAGGTCACATATTTCGAACTAAATTTGCACTTTTAAAATAAATGGGACACTCACCTATGATAATGTTTCGCAATATGTGTAAAGAAGGCATGTAAACTGATTAGTGGTTGTACAGGTGTAATTTTAGATATAGAGCAGTTCTTTCTTTTTTTAAATAATACATTTTAAACAACCTTTGGCAAATTGGGAGGTAAGATTCTGTGATTTTGTTCGGTTTACTCTGCTCCTGTGACTATGTGCTGTTTATCCAAGACACTGTAAAGATGTAGTGGGTCAGCAAGATGTGATTTTGTTTGTAAATAATTTGTAGGGGTACAAGAAAGTTGGTATTCATGAAAATACAGTAACAGTCTGAAAATTTATGTATTAGATCCACCAGGGAGTCTTGCTGGTCATAGACGTATGGGCATCTCTGCTGAAACTGATTCCACTGGATGGTAAGCAGCAGAAAATGGAGTGATGGCCTCACTAATGTGAACAGATAGACTCCAGCCTCCTCATGACCATAATAAAAATAAGCAGTTTGCCAAATAAATAAATGAATACAATTTTCAACTCGTTGATTGTTGTTTTTATGAACTTTTGTGGGCTTTATTAAAAGTGAACAAGCTGTGCAGCGTATACACTCTGTAAATTGGCATTTATAAGCATGTGGGTATGATGCAAACCAGTGTTTCTAAAATGTTTGTAAATCCAAAATATTTGTGCCATGTTAAGGACTACACATTCCCAGAGTTCTTGGTACTTAGTCTGAGAGTCCCGCATCTTTTTATTGGACCCATATGTTCCTTTTATGTGACTTTTATATGACCAGTGGTAGTCTGCTCAGTATCACTACATGCACTAAGTGTTCTCTTCTATACACCATAAAGCCTGATATTTTGAACTATTTGTCTTTTTCGGGATATTTTATGAAATATGATTGGGTATGCTGCTCCTGGTTTCAGGTTACCAGGCATTGATAGATCATAATAAGGATTTACGGAGGCACACTGACATCCATTTTTTTTGTCTCACTAAAACAACCTCAAGTCACCAAACCTGTACATAATTCCTCGCTAGATAGTTATAGTGCAGACTTGGAAGGAACTCATTTGGAAACTTTATAGATGCTCCATTATCAGTAAAGTGATGTGTTCAAATAAAGTTTAGGATTTTTTTTAAAGATAAAATGCTCCACAGGGTAAGGTTATGGGAACTCTCAAACCTCATTTATCAATTGTATTGTAAGGGTAAGTTATGTGTTTTCATTGGCTGGTTAGTAGTTAATGGGTAAATAATAACTAATAATCACATTGCCAAATAAGCCTGTCCATATGGGATGAAGCATACTGTAAGTGATATAAAATTTCTGGTATTTCTTTAAATGGCTATAAATCAATTCTCACCCTACACGAACTACCAAAAGAATGACGCAACAAAGGAAACTTTGTCTAGCTGAGAATCCTGCATTTCCTAATCATTGTTCTCTCTAAATTCCATGCCCATGATCACACTCATCATTCGGCTATGAACATTGTATTAATTTGTTTTTTTTGTTTTTTTCCCCCTTTTTGGCAATGTTTTCTTGCACTGACCTTCAACCATCTACATTGGTGAAAAGGTTCTCATGCAATACATTCAAGTTACGAAAAAAAAAAAATAATGGCCACACACTGGTGTTTGGCAAGAACATCAGTGTTTTGTGAAGATTCTCAGATGTGTTTATATGAAGCTCCCGGAGTGGCCCTTTGCCCTTTGTTAGGAATTTGAACCACCAGCACCAGCAGTGTGTTTGAATGGGATGTTGCCATGCCAGAATGCCAAATGTCAACTAGAAGATAATGTCCTCTCCGTTTGAGACCTTGTGAATATAGAGGGCAACACAGGCTTGGCACTGTAGTCCATCACTTCCTTTACAAAGCAAAGAAGAAAGAAAACAAAAGGATGCCATTTAAGTATTCTTGGAGTAACAGCTTGCCTGAGCTGATGTAAAGCTGATATTCTTGATCAGTTGAGCTTAGTCTCTAAGGGTTCTATGTATAAATCAAATTATTTATATAGTTATTTATTTCTAGATTTACATAGTGGGAAAATTATAGCAAAGCTCCTAGGCTAGGTGTACCCTGCCTTTGCTCAGGGTTGGATGAGATAGGCTCTAGCCTCCTCGCGACCTTAATAGAATAAGGCAGTTCAGTGAGTGAGTGAGTAAGTAAACCAACAAGACAGGTGATACAAATGAACACAGAAATCAGCTAGATAGAGGTGCTGAAAAAACCTCCAGTGTTAACCTTTCCTTCTTTCACTCTAGAACGTAGTCAGAAAACACAGGAAAGACTAATTTGTTTGCTTCCTCCAGGGCTGAAGTTGATGCACAGTCAGAAGTTGTTCAGCCCTTAAAGATGCCGAGCGACTCATATGACACCAGCCTCTGACACTTATCAATAAAGTCAATTAGTGGAAGCTTCTCTTTTAGGCAGTGCCTAAACCTATCTATTAATATTTCAAAAAATGGCATTTAGCTGTCCTGTATAGCACAGTTTAGTCTGATAAATGATAATGATGTGCAGTGGGTCTCTCCCAGTTGAATAGGAATATGCTGCATGCCAGTGAGAATACAGGGGAATATACTCTGCATCATTACTTGATAGTCTTGTGGTTTAACAAGACTGTCCATCAAAGCCTGATTTAATGGGCTGCATTGAAAACAAGTGCCACTAGTGAAGACAAATTAGTGTTCGCAGGGTGGTTTATGCATATCCACTAGTATCAGTCACTTTTACAGTTCATGGGCAAAAGGGTGGTGTGCAGATTGTGCTTTATTGTTGCCTCACTGATTCACTAATTCTTGGGACAAATGGGCTATAATTTAAGGTATTGTTAGGATTTTAGGCAATACCTTTACATTTTTGTGGATGGGTCCTGCAGCATTAAGGCATGGTGTTTAGTTTGTGCAATAGTGGTGAAGGAGGTCTTTGCATTTTTCGGGTCCTCTTTAACAGAATCGGACCATTATACCACCGTGTAAAAGGGCATTGTTTGTCATTGGTGGAAAATGCAATTATACCTTGAATTATTGTCTCTATGGAATATTTCAGCTTCTCTGACTTCTCTGCTAAAACCAAAAACTGAATATAGGGGCAGCTGAAGGTTAAATGTGTGTTTTAAATTTATGATTAAAGTATCAGACTCCAGTAGGTTTATTTAAATTTCCCATTAATCACACATAAACCCTATTGTACAATAGTTTCTGCACTTGGATCTGCACTGGTTCCTAGGTTACACTGATAAATGGAAGCCATTGTATATAAAGTCAGGATGAACCCAGGATCGAGGTGCTATACGCTAATTAGTTTCTCAACAATGGTTCTGTGGAAAACAAAAGGACAAAAGGTATGTAAATATGTAAATATGTCAGTATGTAAATATTTGGAAATGATGGTCAAGTATTGACACATATTAAACCGTATACTCTAACTGTTGTTTTCTAAATTATATAATAGTTTCTGATCGTTTAAATAAATAAATAGATAGATAGATAGATAGATAGATAGATAGATAGATAGATAGATAGATAGATAGATAAATACATACATACATACATACATACATAAATTTCTGACCCAGTTTATTACAGTCGGAATTCAGAAAAAGAGCCTAATAATCTTGCCATGTTTTTTATGTAATACACCATACGTGTAAAAACTGATTATTTATTAAATCAATTCAAATGAGTAAATTTCGTAATTGGGACAAATGAGTAAATTCAGTAATTGGGACTAATGGATGGAACCACTCCTATTTGTAATGTGAGATGATGTCCCTGTCACACTTCCATTAGGCTTGCTTAGAGCCAAACAAGAACAAGTCTGTGCCCACAGAGCACATGTACCACTGCTTATTTACATGATACCATCATTTTTAGCACAGAATGGCAGTGATATGTACAAAAATTAAAAGTTTTTAGAATATCCAAGAGACCAGCATGATTTACAGCATATGCAAAAGAACAGCTGGAAATGTTATATCTGGGCATATGTTTGGGCCAAGGGTGGGTACATCACTAAACGAGGTAGTGACTGTGAGTCATTAGCGATTGTGCTTTATCAGAGATACAAGACCAAACACAGAGTGTAATGCATGCCTTTTTATTTTTAGGTTTGTGCCTAAATTCTTTTTCTCCAGCCCTTTGACATCACTAAAAAAGAAAAGAGAGACAGATCCAGTCTGGGGAAAAGAGCTGTGTGATGGGGCTTTTGCAGGTGAAAAAGGTTTGGTGTTGGAGCCTATACTGTCCCTTTTGTTCTGAGGATAGATGAATCAGACAGAGGCCTGGAAGCTGTTTTGCTCCAGGTGGTGAAGGGGAAGAAAAACCCCACAGGACACATCAGCCAGAAGGCTCTTGATAAGAGAGTAAGTTTAGTAGGATAGAGAAGGGGTGCCATCAAGTGGGCAGTCCTCCTTTACTGATGTTACCTGTTGGGGTATCCATTTACCCCCATTCCGTTCACCTGATGTCAACATGCAAACACCACATACATATACATGCCACATATGCATAACATATCTGGCACATTACCCATTTAAGCGTGAGGTAGTCCACAGGTTAGTGGGACAGATGGTAGTGTCAGATTACCTTTCCCACCAAGTCATTTATTTGAGTCAGCTACAGGCCAAACAACTCCCCAGGCAGTGAAGGCATGTGGTAGCAGGCAGTGGATGATGAGGCCACAAGTGCTACAAGATGATTTTGACCTCTCACCCATGTCTTATAACTGCCAGCCAATTTATGTCCTTTTGTGCTTTCAGTGACTGCCATGAGAGGGAGACTTCCAACACATATGCCCCACCATGGATGATAATTTTGACCTTGAATGATATTTTTGGCTTGCATTTATTATTAACTTTTGGTTTGTTTACGGTTGAGTTTTTGGAATGGTGATGAACAGTGCTGCTAAAATATAAATGTATGTCGGGAGATTCTGCTTGCCTCCTCTGCATCATTACACAAGCAGGTTCTACAACATACTTATATATATTAGCAATATAGTAATAAAAATGATAACATTATTAATAATAATGATGATAAGATGGACAGTGGTCGCCTGGTGGTCGGGTGCTGGATTACTGATCCCAAGGTTGGGGGTTCAAGCCCCACTATCAATGGGATGTCACTGCTGTGCAGTGAAGGGGGAATAGAATTCACAGAAGATAAAATTATTAAATTCAGCCTTGAAAGTGAAGAACACCACTGCTGGAAAGACTGATAAAGAAAATGCCAGAGTTTAGGTGATATGGCACTGAAGGACCTGCCTCCAAAGGTGGAACGTCTGGTGCATGGTTGAGTGAGTAGATTACTATTAGAAGATCTGATGAGAGTGAGAGGGGAGTAATGGGGTCAAAGTCACTGAAATAAAACAGGACGAGGTTATGCAGGGCTTTGAAGGTGAGAATTAAACTTTTGTTCTTGATAAGGGACTTGAACCAGTAACCAATGTAGCTGGGAGAGGATGGTGGGAGATGTGAGGTATGAGTGAGTACTCTAGCTACCAAGTTCTGAGTATCATATAGCTTTTGAAAAGAAAGTACAGGGAAAGGCCAATAAAACGGGTATTGCAGTAATCAATACGGGACATAACGAAAGCATGTTTGTTTTTCGTTTTTAGTGAGAAATGGATGAGTGATATGAAGGTGGAAGAATGCAGTTTTGGTGAGGGACTTGATATGCACATCAGAATGTAGTAATGGATTAAAAGCACACAAAGATTTCTGAGAACAAGGGGTTGTCTTAACACAAACACTGTTATTACTAACAAAGACTGGATGATTTAAAGAATGATGATTTGGGGCTAAGACTTTAGTTTTGTCAGTATTAAATTGAAAAAGTTAGTTATCCTGCAACCAGAGTTTAAAATCTGAGATATAGTTTGTTAGTGTACTGGGAGGGGAGTCAGTGGAGGAGTTTGTACTAAGGTGTATTATCTGCATAGGCATAGACAAAGCAATGGCTATGAGAAATCTGACCTAGAGGATAGTAGATAGTAGAATAGAATAGTAGAAAGTAGAGATTAGTAGCTTAACAAAAAGGAAGGGCCCAAGAACCAAACCTTGGGGAACACCACATCAAACAGGAGAGGTGGGGCAGTTGTGTTGACCTAATTAATCCAACTGTTGACCTGAACCACTGAAGGGCTAAGTGATAGTGGTTTTTTTGAATATTTTCCTCCTTCTGCATTTGACACTGTTAACTATGACGTACTTATTTCACATCATTCCTCTTATGCTATCAGCAGACCTGAGGGTGCATGCAGAAGAGCAGTTTATTGCTGTTTTGTATCTGAAAGCATGAGTGAAAAGGCTCCTAAAAACTTAGTTACTGTCATAGAGACACAGTTACTGTTAAGGAATGCATAAAGTTGTGAAGCAACCATTCTTTCCAGGAATCATGAAATGCAGAGCCTAAACACATGTTCTATTCTTTCAAGATCTACAATCCTTTCAAGATGCCTGCTTATGTAGCCGGCTGGGACTTCAGGCAGTGAGGCTTATGCAGTAGGCCCAGGTGTGCAGGTTGTTCATCAGGTCTTCATGTCATTTTGATTTTTATGTGCAGTGGGGTATGATTTTTTTATTTATTTATATATTTACTTTTTGCCAAACTTGTAGGAGACATTTGTTTGCTTTATGAAGATCCTGTCAAGATCACTGATGTATTTTTTTGATCATTTTGATCATTGATTGTTTTTTCCTACCTCCATGATTTGTGTGTTGCACGGTTGATTTTATTGCTCTGTGATGATTTGAGGATGCCCTGCAATGGCCTGGCGAGCTATCCAGGGTGTACATTTCCCTCACCCAGAGTCGGCTGAGATGGGCACCAGCCTCCCCACAACCCTAATAGGATTAAGCGGCTCAGAAAATGAATGAATATATGATTTGAGCAGTCACTCACTGGATGCTTGATCTAGTCAGGGAGTCCTTTTTTAGAGCCAAAGATCCTTTGTTGGCTTGCTGTGGTTTATGTATTTATTTTTTTATACCTTTTTTTTTTTTTTGCCAAATTGCACACCAATTCTGCCAAAGAGCAGTTGGTCATGGTTCAGTGGTAATGAAAAGGGTGGCTCAAGTTAATGATCCAGGGACAGTGTATATTCGTAAACAACCCTTTGTGTTGTCAAAGTTGCTTGTTCCCCACTGGTTGGATCATCATTTATATCAATGTTTAGACTGTTATAATGAGAATTCATTGGCAGCTCTATAGTCAATACACATGAGAAGGGTGGTTTTTGCATATTGTGGTTAGTATACTTTGGGCAGAGGTCAGATTTCTGCTGGAGGTCAGAGAGTCAAAAGTTCTCATGGGTTATCAAGTATCTGTTTCTTCCAAGTGTGCTGATATGAATGAAGTTGGACAGCAGTTCACTGAATAGAGTTGTTTCAACTATCTATAGAAGAGCAGTCCCAGGTTATATCTCTTTTGTATAAATGTTTGAATGTACAGTAGTATGATGACTGGTTTATGATGGTGCTTTGGTTGTAGTAAACTTGTTGCTCAAGAGGATCCAATACTGACTGATGATGAACTGATACATTAGAAATTTGCTTTATTTTTCCTTGTGATTATGATATAATGAATGCAATCAGGCTCCACTGTCAAAAGAGTTTAGAATATGTGAGAATCATCATCATACATTCATGTGTTATGAATATCAGTTTGCTTGTTATTATTTGTGTTTCTTGTGGAACAATTTGAGAACTTATTTGGCGCAGGTCTCCTCCTGGGTACTCTGGTTTTCTTCTGTAGTCCAAAGACATGCACGTTAGTTTTAATGGTGGTTCCAAATTACCCTTAGCAGTGAGTGGGGTTGTGTGTGTGTTGGCTCTACAGTGGTCTGGTGAACCGTTCAGGGTGTATCCTGCTTGCAACCAGAGTCTAAGATAGGCTCCACCCTTCCTGCAACAGTAGTAGAATTAAGTGGTTTTAATATTGATTTGAGTATTTTCTCCTTAGCATCCTTTGATGTCTTTGGTCTACCTGGTCTTCAGTTTTTACTTTGATAAATTTGTCTTTTTTATACTTACTCCAACTGTTAGACACAGGTGACTGGCAACAACCAACAGCTTTTGGTAATGAGCAGTGTAAGCTTTCAGACATATATATATATATATATATATATATATATATATATATACATATAATTTGCTTTATACAATTCCAGTACAACAGATCAGTTGTCGGACAGAATATATTATGCAGGTACCATTTGTATAAGTTACAGTCAAGAGCACCACCTAGAGCGGCACCTGCTGTCATGCTCGAGTCCAACCTTGAAGTGTTTACACCTATTTGAACCGCACTGTTTGCTGCTCTGTGCACAGTTACACCCAGTAAATCCCTGTTCACCACACTTTGATTCATCTTGCACTCTGTCGGAGGCTAACTTCCCCGGGTCACGCGGATTGACTTTCTGTATAAAGTGACAGCCATTCATCCCCGTGTTAGGTTTCATCTGGCTTCATCTGTCAACAAAAGAACGTGGCCCCAGGTGGGCAGCAACCGATCTATAGTGTCCCTGCTCAAGCTCAACACTGGTGTTTATAACGCTATAGTGGTGCGTTGTTCCAGTGCCGTTCCCAAGGGTGGCCGTCTCAGGGGCAATAAAAATCCCTAGGTGTAACCAATGGTTTCAATCAATATGTAAAAAAGTAAGCCTAATTTTTCAGTCTATCTGCAAAATGACAAAAATTTTAGAGATTGACTGAAAAATTCAGTATTCACGCATTGGCTGGTTTTAGACATTGACTGTAACGACTCTGGGCGAGGGCGGGTTCACCCTGAACAGCCACCAGGCCGTCGCATGGCCATCAGTCACACAACCATTCACGCTCACACTCACACCTAGGGGTGATTTGTAACAGCCAATTAGCCTACTGTGCATGTTTTTGGACTGTGGGAGGAAACCGGAGTGGTTATGGCCATGTCTTCTGGTAAAATCAGTATAAACTCCAAAAATCTCTTTTTGTTTACCAAAAATACTCCGTGCTATTTGTATAAGGATTCTGTTTACCATGTCTTTTTTTCTGGTGAATAACTTTTTAGTGATGCATGATGCAGTCATTGATTTTGAAATTTGTAATTGTAAAATTGTACATGTACTGTTCTATCAAAGGGTAGCTTTTCATGGCAGGCTTGGAGTGACTGTAATGAGGCTTCAAGGCCTTATATGTAAGATGTGTGCTCTTTTGTGTTAGTATACAGGGCTGTAAATTGTGTTTTCTGATTCTATCTTACTAATAAAGCAGTTTGTATCCATTCTGAAGTCTCCTATTTTGATTAGTTTTGCCTGTGCAGAATGCGAATACAAGCAGCTGAAATGAGCGTCATTCGCAGGGTAGCATGGCTCTCCCTTAGAGATAGGCTGGGAAGTTCGGTCATCCAGGAGGTGCTCGGAGTAGAACCGCTGATCCTCCGCATTTAGAGGAGCCAGTTGGGGTGGCTCGGGCATCTAATTAGACTGCCTTCTGAACGCCTCCCTGGTGTGGTGTTTCGAGCAAGTCCAACCAGGAAGAGACCCCGGGGTTGACCCAGAACACACTGGAGGGACTATGTCTCTTGACTGGTTTCCGAACGCCTCAGTTTCCACCCGGAAGAACTGGGGGAAGTGGCTGGGGAGAGGGACGTCTGGACCTCACTGCTTAGGCTGCTGCCCCCGCAACCCGACCCCGGATTAAGCAGAAGAAGATGGAGAGGGTCTTTGTGTTCAATCTTAGAGAGAATGTGCGGAGCTCAGACACCTGGGAGAACTTGGGGTAGAGCTGCTGCTCCTTGAAAGGAGTCAGTTTAGGGTTTTTGGGCATCTAATCAGAATAGTTTGCCTTCCTTTAGAGGTGTTCTGGGCACATTCAACTGAACTCAGTGAAAGGATTATACATCCCGACTGGTCTAGGAATACCTCAGGATCCTTCATAAGGAGCTAGAGAGTGTTGCTGTGGAGGGGGATACCTGGGTTTCCCTCCTAAAACTGTTGTTTCCATGACCCAACCTCGGATAAGCGGAAGAGAATCAATGTATTATTATTATTATTATTATTATTATTATTATTATTATTATTATTATTATTATTTCATCCATGATGGTTTTGCACTTCTGATTGTTCTATCTTTGGTGATTTAGGAAAAAGTTCAGAGCAAATTGTAGTAAGCCTGGTTAAAGTTTTTGCCTTCCCAAGTCAGGGATTGATTGATTGATTGATTGATGTGTATAAATATATATTTAACCATTGTATACAATTAATCAGTATTTCTAGTTTTATAATTCATGGTATCATGCACAGGCTAAGAGCATTGCAATAGGGGTGACATTGGCAGTAGGTGTGCCATGTAATATCTGCATGGCTGTTTGCTGTGTGGCTGTGATCCTGCTCTCCTTCATTCCTCTTATTCTGCTCTATGATTGGCCGCATTATGAATGCCTCCTGTAACTGCTTTGACCATGACTGCTTCACTGTGCTGCTGTAGCTTTGCTGTATTTGACCCTCGTTCACCACACCTGCTCCCTGCTGGATTAAGGGTTTATGATTGCATTTGCAGCAGTAGATCTGCTGCTTCTTTCATTTTCCTGTGCCAGCTCACTGGACTAGATCAGAGGTTTCTTGTCCTTGTTTTTGGGCTCATTATAGCATTAGATATGTTTAGTATTAGATTGTGCTCATTATCTGCTTAATGCAGAACTGGGTTAAATCTTCCTGAGCATTCTGCCATTATTATGGTGTGTTAGGTACTGCACACCGTCTTGATCTATTCTTTCCTTAATTTCCACCCCTTCACTTAAAGAGCATTTCATTTTGATACTTTTCTCTTTCTCTGTTTCTGATTTTCTTTCATTCACTCCTTTTAATTATAATATGTATTGATTGGTTCTATAATCTTTATTGATTAGTTCTGTTAGTTCTCTGACCCTGTTCATGAAATAAATATTTTTTGGCTTTAGACAGTCCCTGTTGGTAGAAAAAACTTTTTGTTTTTGTCTTTTTAGGCCCTCTGCCAAGTCAAGTTCTTGCTACTGTAGAACAATCTGATTGGCAATGCAGAGGGTTTAAAAGAACTGCTGTGCAATATTTTTTCATTTTACCTGTGGTGGGCGGCACAGGGACATTATCGTTAGCATGTTTGCCACATAGCAAGACAATCATGGAGTTTCTCCAGTTTCCTCCCAAAGTCCAAAGACAGGCACAATAGGCTAATTGGCTGTTTCAATTTGCTTCTAATTGTGAGTGTAAGTGTAAATGGTGTGTGTGTGTTGTGTGTGTGTGTGTGTGTGTGTGTATTGGCCTTGCAGTGGCTGGTAAGTTGTTCAGAGTGTACCTTGCCTTCACCCAGTGTCATCGAAGATAGGCTCCAGCGTCCCGGCGACCATAGTAGGATTAAGAAGTTGGGCGAATGAATGAATGAAATGTTCCTGTGGATACAAGGTTTTGTTGGTCTTCAGTGAAAAATTGCATGGTGGTGTTTATTTAAAAAAGAGAGAAAAAAAGTTTTATATTATTGTGTCTGCTTTATGTCTAGGTTTTATACCCCTCCACTGACCATTAACTCTTCTATACATTATTAAATATTCCATTTTTTTTAGGGAGTTTTGCATTTTAAGGCTTTCAAAAATGATTTTAATTATTATTATTTGTTTAATTATTATTATTTTCAGCAACAAGTATCTAAAAAAAAGCTTTTTATATATAAACTGTACAATGAGAACCATCATTACGCAATACCATGACATACCCTGTAGACAGCACTTGGGTGGACTTGGTTTCCTCCTCCAACAGGACAAAACTATGCAAGAACTATTTATGTAAGAAGCAGTCAGCTGGTATTCTATCAATAATGGATTGGCCAGCGCAGTTGCTAGATCGAAACCCGATTGAGCTGTTGTTGGAGCAGCTTGACCGTTGACTGTAGAGTTTGGAAGACGTGCCTGAGTCCGTCTAAATTGTGGGAGGTGCTTCAGAAAACATGGAGTGAAATTTCTTTATTTTACAACCATAAATATACAGTCAGAATGCCAAAGGTCTGTGAGGCTGTAATAGTTTGAAATGGAAGATTTTATTATGAAAGCAAAGGACAGAATTATTATTTCAAGTAAAAATAATCAAAACTAAGCAGTAAAGGAGGAAGAGAACGATTTACAAAAGAAGAAAGTCTGTAATTCAGCACTAAATGTAGAGAAAGAAAAACAGTCACTTAGAGACTGAGGATAAAATTCCAGGGTTTAGAAGTCATGTCACTTAAGAAGTGCCTCTAAAAGTGGAAAGTCTGGTGTGTGGACAGTGAATAGATTGATCTGAGTGAGTAGAAGATCTGAGTGGACAGCAGGTCAACAGAGAAGGTCATGCAGCGCTTTGAAGGTAAAAATCAAGATTTTGTACTTGATACAGGATTGAACCAGTAACCAGTGTAGCTCAGGAGGATGGGAGTGATGTGATCAGAGTGCTTCATATGAATATACTGAAGCTTTTTTAAAGATTGCAAAGGGAGGCCAATGAAAAGTGAGTTGCTGTGATCAATACACAATGAAAGCACAAAACACAGTTTGTGCATCTTTATTAGTAAGAAATGGGTGAAGATGAGTGATATTATGGAGGTGGAATAATGCCGTTTTGGTGAGAGACTTGACATGTATATTAAAATGAAGAAATGGGTCAAACAGCACACCAATATTTCTGACAAGAAGGGCTGTTTAACTATTGAACAGGAGCTGGTTCCAGCAGAGATAAAGTCGATTCATGACTGTTATTTCAATCAGATTTATTTTTGCTTCATTCAATTTTTTAAAAGTCTGCACTCGTTTTTATGTGATGTGGATAAATGAAAATCATAACGCGGCGTATTAATGCACTTGCCTGCAAAACAAAAGTTGTGAGGTCTAATATTTTGTTGCATCACCTTTTGCTTTAATTATAGCAAGCATTCACTCTGGCGTGGTTTTAAAAACTTTTGCAATGTCACAACTTTTATTTCAGTCAAAGATATATAAAATTTTCAGGATGCACGAGTCAAACCACCACCTAATGTCTTCTCCAGCACGTTCCAAACACTCAGTTTAAAGACAGGACTCGTGGTGCAGGTTCATGTGTAAAAATTATTCATCCTCTCTGAATCACTATTTAAGTTGAGCCTGAATTCTGTATCTTTGCCATCAGGAAGGAAAAACGCTAGTGATGGAATTAGCTGGTCACTGAGTACATTTAGGTGATGACCTCATTTCACTGCACCATAACAATGCTGAGCCCTAACCAGTCCGTGTGAAGCAACATCAGATCATATCACTCCCTCCAGAGACTTGTACAGTGGACACTAAGCATAATGGGTATATAACTTCATGTCATCCCCTTCTTACCCTGACACGCATATCACACAGGTATCTGGACTCATCAGATTACATGTCCTTTTCCCATGGCTCCAGAGTCTGATCTTTGTCCGAATCTGGTCTTTTCTAGCATATTGAAGCCTTTCCTTTTATTTTCACTAACAAGTGTTTTCTTTTGGCCACACTGCTCTTTAGGGGTGGATCACACTAGAGGTGCGACAGAAAAGCAACTGACACAAATGGCAATTCGCTTCTGCCGCATTTCATTCTCAAATCTGTCGCACAACATTCGCAGCATTGCATTATTTTTTCCTGGTTTGTGAGCTCATCGCAAAAAATTCAAACATACTTCAAATTTCCGTGAATGTCACAAAACGAGGTTCTGGTGCGGAGGTGTCTGAAACTTGTCAAACAGTATGCACAT
Organism: Neosilurus hyrtlii; assembly: GCA_028564935.1. NCBI lineage: Eukaryota > Metazoa > Chordata > Actinopteri > Siluriformes > Plotosidae > Neosilurus > Neosilurus hyrtlii. The sequence continues at coordinate 3,685 of JAOUQZ010048057.1, read as the reverse complement.
GTCGCGAGAAGGTCACAAAGTTGTCATTTTGCTCGCAACTTATTCGTTTTTTTTACAAGAAAAAAACAACAAGTTGGAGCTTTCGATGCTGAAAGTTTAAGACCTGCTGGCATCCGCCATATTCTGTATATTTTGTCATCATTCATATTTTATTCACGCTTATAACGCACAAATAAAAAGCGAAAGGTTTGAAAACAAAAAACTAACAAAATTGTCACGCAAACTTCTCGCAACTTTAACGTGATATACATATTTAAGCCGCAAAATATTTGCTTTGCAAAACATGACGCGAATTTGGAATTGAAAATGCATAAAAAATGCAAAAAAATACATTCCTATCAGTCACTTTTCTATTGCACCTCTAGTGTGATCACCCCCCTCAGTCCCAATACTGTGAGTTTTTGTTGCATTGTCTGTGAAAATACTTTAACTCTGACTATAAAACATGGTCACTACTAGTCTTTTTTTAAAAAAAACATAAAAAATTCAGCTTCATCAAGCGTTTACCTTATCTCCAATCACAGTCAGAATTTTTTTATGGCCACATATCTTCACATCACATGGTTGAGCATGATCCTTCGAGATTTCAATAATGCTTTGGATAGCTCTTAACTCAATTTTAGTAGTTTCACAAAAGCCCTCTGGTACTTGGTTGATGCAGGTCATAATTTGATCTTTCTAAAACACAGTGACTTATTTTCCAACATCACAGGATATGTCTTCCAATGTTTAAAGAAATGAAAAGGTTCTACATACTCTGGCCCAGCTTCCTCTAAGAAATGCTGCCAAACCAGGATTTCAGCAGGACACTCAAAATCTTTGGCTGTAAACAAAAGGAGAGTGACAGGTTCAAACATTACTGAGGGCAGATGTAGATCAAGGGTGGAAACAATTTCAGTGGACTCTCCCCTCGACAACCATGATATGAAGGGTCCTTCTGTAGTACAGCACCAACACTGAGCCACACCAAATTAAAGGATCGGTTACGAAACTTTAAAAACAAAGATGCCAGTAGTGCCCAGCTTCACTCATTCCCATTTTCAGAGCTCATTTCAGGAGAATGGGTATGGGCCTGGTGGGTCTGCTCCCAAAGACAGCCTGGGGTCATAAATATGCCCATGCTATTATGCATTACATCACCTGGTACCCCAAGGCCTGTAACATCACTTAAGAGCTTGTCATTTTCTTCTCCTGCAGTGGCATCCCCAAAGTGGCACTAACTGGGTTAATTTATGATGTGTGTCAGCTGTTATAGTTTAAACAGTTCTGAACCTCTGTATATCATTCCCAAACAGATGCAGTTGACAACAGGTTGGTGCATCCATGGGACTCCCAACCAGGCGACAATATGCTCCAGCTGCTTCTCACCACCAACTGCAACTTCCTCATCTGGTGATATGGTCCTCGCACCATTCTGGAGTACATGGGCCCAGTAAACACTCATTCCTCATTCACTCAGATACACCACATAAACTTAAAAAAAAAAAAAAAGAAGTTTTAAAAAGTTAGTTACCTCCTGTCCTGCCTGTCTCTCTTCCTTTAGAACATTCACTGGTCTGTCAAAGGAAAGACTTGATCCCTGGTTAGCAGCAAAATAGTGGGATTTAGCTGACAATATTATTAAACATTATACCAATCCCACTTGAGGTAATCTGACCCGGTACTGACAAGCTCACTGCCAGGTATCCGATTCAGGGATTAGGTGGGGTACTATGATGGTGGCCCTGTTGTTGCCCTGCCCAAATAGCCCAATACTTCTGTATCCTATTCTAAGCCTGTCACTAGCGAAAACAAGCCAACCAGTGGTGTTAAATCTTATCAACAAAGTGCTAGTGTGGAATGCATTTTTTCAATCCAGCCAAGCAAGAGTCACACCTGAGAATTTATGAAAGCGAAGATCAATTGATCTTAACAGGTGGAAGGTGTGTCTCCTGCTTGATTGGAATGAAAACCTGCACCCTTTGCAGATATGATTTGACTTGGACACGCATGTTTGCTCTGTATAATTACACTGTATAGCCATTTGGCAGTTTCCAAGAAGTATGTTGTTATTGCTCAGTGTCATTCATTTTTGTCCCCAGGTGAAATTATGGACCTAAAATGATCTGAAAATACACCATCAGACATTTGTGATGGACACAATGACAATTGTAATGGATAAAGAAATTGAGATATTTTATAGATCCATGTGTACCTTTACTGTCTGTATGTACTTTACTGTTCGCATTATTTAACTGTTCGCAGACAGTTAGGGGAAAGTGAAGAAAATGTTTGCTGAGCTTAACTAAGCATAACTAATTTTCCCTTTTATAATTCACGAATTACTGCCTCATTAATTCCAAACAATAATTGCTTTTTATTAGCTTTAAAACAGCAGACTAATGATTCTGATTCACTGATTTGATGAATTATCTCCTTCTTTCATATTGTGCCAATGCATGGCAGTTTGTTAACAAGCAGGAAAAAAAATGCATTTCTTTTTAAATTTAAACAATAAATTAAATTACACAACCCGCCAAAAAGTAGCACTGAGAATCCAAATAAGTCTCTTCTGTGCTGGTATTTCCATGAATTCTGAAATAAGTTGGTGTGAAAAGAGTTTCACTGTGTGCTAATCACTCCCCAAGCAAAACATGCTACTGAATGAAAATGGATGCAAAATTCTTTACATTCTTATTATATTAACTAGTGTGAAAGAATTCAGTGTAGCATTTTAAATTAAATTGTTTTATCTCTCTGCAAACACACCTGACTCAAAGCAAGAAGGTCCTCGGTCTGAATCCAGGGCCGAGCAAGCGTGTTTCTGTAAGGAGTTTGCATGTTCAGCCTGTGCTTACATCGGTTTCCTTCAGGTACCCTAGCTTTTTCAAGGCAGCCTTTGGTATTTTCTTAAAGCAGATTAATAAATTATGAACTTTGATTGTTATACATTCATTCACTCATCTGTTGAGGCCGCAGGGAGGCTGTAGCCTATCTTAGTCAACTTTGGACGAAGGAAGGGTACACACTGGACAGCTCACCAGTCCATCGCAGGGCCAACAAACACACAACCAATCGCACTCACACCTTGGGTCAATATGGAACAGCCAATCAGAATAAAGTGCATGTCTTTCGACTGTGGGAGGAAACCAGCATACCCAGAGGAAAATCCACACAAGTGCGGGAAGGACATGCAAACTCCACACAAAAATGCCCGTGCCCAGCCTGGGACTCAAACCCAGGACCTTCTTGTTCTGAGGTGGATGTGCTGACCACTGCTCCACTGTGTCACTCAACTTGAATTCCATCAGTTTAAAAAGTATAACATGTATACTGATCACTTTTTAGCCGCTTTTTTTTGTTTGTTTTTATCCCCGGTATTTGATAGATGTTTACTCCGAGCTGTTTCCTGCAGAAATTTCCAAATAATATTTCACAAATTAATCATTTAAACCACAGAATTCCTGAGCAGTTACTGAAAATAAATGCATCAACATGTGTTGCATCATATAATTACCCACCATGCTCCTGTGTTAATAAATGTGGCCATTCCAACAAGAACTATTTGTTAGATGATTTAAATTAAAGATGTATGATTACACTGCAATGACAAAGTGATGGCATAATTTCATATCCATTGTGGTGGTGTACAGAGGCAAAAAAAAAAAAAAAAAAAAATATATATATATATATATATATATATATA
>JAOUQZ010047964.1:0-25129 GCA_028564935.1 Neosilurus hyrtlii | reverse complement strand
GAGAGTGAGAGAGAGAGAGAGAGAGAGAGAGAGAGAGAGAGCGAGAGAGAGAGAGAGAGAGAGGGAATGAGTGGTTTGGGGCAGCTGACTGACGCTCACTCTTACTGAATGAAGGCATCCCGTGGTGTGTAATATGTGTGTGTGTGTGTGTGTGTGTACACACACGTCCACGCGTACAGGTGCAGGTAAGAGGTGTTCGTCGCCTTTGATCGTTTATTGTTAGAGCGGTTGTCGTGGAGACCAGCTGCAGGTGCAGGTGCATTGTGGTTGTGAATGTGTGCATGCTACATTTATGAGTACGTGTGTGTGTGTGTGTGTGTGTCTGAGAAAAAGAGAGCGAGAGAGAGAGGCTGCTTTGCATGCAGGACATGTGGTGTGCGCCTGCTCTGTCCTTCTGTCAGCAACTGTTTCATATAGAGAACTGTGTGTGTGTGTGTGTGTGTGTGTGAGAGAGAGAGAGAGAGAGAGAGAGAGAGAGAACATCAGCACAAGTTGAAACTAAACAGATTGAGGATGGGCACAAAAACCCCAACGCTCATGTGGTAACCTCTGAATTAGGAAGTGTTGGGATTTTCCATTAATTTGCTCATGAAACTGTTATGAGTTCTTTGTATATTCGCATCATGCTTCTCATTATTATTATTATTATTATTGTTATTATTATTATTATTATTAATAATAATAATAATTAATTAGTTAATTAATCAGTTTATTTATTTATTTGATTCCTGCCAATCTACTTCCCTTTCTATTTTATTACTACAAACAGAATTTTGATAAAAATCCAAATCAAAGTCCTGTAGAAACATTATGTTCTTATGGCTATGAAAAAATTCAGTGGATGATCGTGAATTTTATCACGATGTAACTTGTAGTAACAGGTCATAACTAGAGTTTGAAGTAAAAATAAATAGATCTAAATCTAAGTGACAGATTGAAAGTCCCGCCCTCACCTTTGATTGGTTCCTCTTGGCGAGGCGCTGCTCCCGGCCCTTATCTTCCGTTGACTTCTTATGAAGGAACTCGGTGGGGAAAGCGTCCGGTTTTAGACGCAAAAGCTTGGGCTTGGTGCCAAGCAGTTCAGCCTGGAGGTCACGGAGGTAGCAGGTCGGTTTGAAGTGGTCTTCGCAGACTACCGAATTGCGTCCGAATGGGAACGTCTTCAGGGTGTAACCTGTGCCGATGTTGTGCAGCCAACGTTTTGCCAACTCGGTCTTGCGGTCGTCAGTTGGTTTAGGAACACAAAAGAAATGCTTTCCGCGGTTTCTGCGCTTATTGTTTGTGCATCCGTGTGCTTTACACTCCGCCATACTCCTGGCGACACACCGTTCAGCACCGACCGACAGCGTGTTACCCGGTGCCGGCTGTCTGACACCGACAGGGTCCGATACAAGCTTCCGAGTCGGACTTGTGTTTTCCTTAAACCAGGGCTCCCAAGCTTACTCGGGTAGTCATGTGACCGATGACGTGCAGCGAGTGAATCACATGACTGGTTCAGTGTTTATGTCTCGCGCGCTTCGGAAGGTTCATCTATAGGTATTTGGGTTCATCTGATGCGCGTGACAGAAGTTTCCTAAAGTGCGATACCACCAGGATCCGCTAGGGGCAGGCTTCAAGAGACTTCCGGTGTTGCGTGGAGTTCCATTCAATAATTATCAATTTCTCACATAAAATAATGAGTAGGTTTTCCACACAAGTCGTTTTAAATGTTATCTAACATTTAGTTTGTGCTGTTTTATCTTCCACGGTTAATAAGATATTAGACTCACTTATTTTCATATTTGGGGGCGTGTCTGTTTTTATTGACATCCCTGACTGGAGGAAGTGACATCACTTGTTTTCATGGAGATAACAGTGTCATCACTGGCTAAGTGGAGTTTTTTTTGTAAGTTTTTTGTTTTCTTAATGGTTTCTAACATTAAAGCACAGAATATACATGTTTAAATGAAGCATAGTGTTTAAAGTGCACCCCAGAAGCTGCTGTGTGTTTCTTTTGTTTAGTTTATGTGAATAATAGATGCTGCATGCAAATAGTGCTAGTTAGCTAGCGTTAGCATTAGCTGATGTGTTTTTTAAAGTGAATGGCACTGGATCAGGGTTTGGGTTGGAGAACCAGAACCAGTCACGAGGAAAAGTTGTGTTATTTTAGAAATTAATTATAATATGTTGTTGTTGTTGTAATGCACTGCACAAAACTTAATAAATCGGTATATCAGGACACCCTGACAGTTCAGGTTAAGATTTATGGTTCTAGGGATTTGAATCAGTAATGTAGATCTATGTATGTTTTTTATATGTGATTGTTTATTAGTATTTGGTACAGGTAATACTGTGTGTTGTGTGATGATTAATCTGCATGTAATGTTTGAGGCCATGTGCCATTTTAACTGAACTTTATTTTTTACTGAAATATTTCTGTCCGGAACAGTATCGCAGTGTGGGCTTTAAACTGAGACACGATTTAATTGAGTTTTTATTTATGTTTGAATTTTTTTATTTTTTTTTTCAGGAAATCATGTCATGTCCCGTCCGTGCTCAGACCAGAACACTCGTTTTCAGAGCTTGAAGGCTTCTGCATCACTTTGCACATCAACTTACATTCATCATCCTTATTCAACCGAGCAATTCAGGGTTAAGGGCCTTGCTCAAGGGCCAGAGGAAGATTTGTGGCCTTGACCTTTGGATCAGTAAGCCGGAATATTAAACACTGTGCCATCTCTGCCCTTTTTCACCTTCAAATTTCCTGCGAGTCCTAAAGTTTCATAAATTATTGCCACTCACAGACATGTAACATTGGATCATTTTCCTCAATTAATAAATGGCAAAGTAAATTTTTATTTCAATCTTTCAAATAGGTAATCTTTATCAACTTGTAGGACTTGTGTGAAAATCTGATTTTGTTAAAGGTCAAATTTTCATGCAGAAATGTATAAAATTCTTAAGTACGTGTATTTAAGTTCTTGCACTTAAATACATTAGAACACAATTTTTTAAATGATCGTTTATATAATCTTAAATGAACTTAGTAGGTAATTTTTCATATTAAAATAATAAAGAATAATGTAAGAAAGTTGAAAGAACAAAATTAGGGAAAAGAGATTAATAATGTTGTTTCCATGTAAACAATCATTATAGTAATTACTGATTAAGGACCGAACACTGCTACAATCATCAAAACAGTAAATAAATAAAAGTCCTCGATAAAGAATATGTAATTTAAGGAATGAATAGTAAATGACTCTGTCAGTACTTATTGTTTTCTGCACGTGGTTAATTTTATTACGTGCTCTCCACTCCCGTGACACTATTTTCAACTGTTGTGAGCAATTTGTATATGCGCAACATGCGTTTTTCATTATTATTTTTAATTCCTACCATTTTGCTTGGCTGCTTCCCTTTATATATTACTCTCATTCATCTGGAGTTCTTATAACAGGTATGCCTTTCTTTTAGAGGAGAAAAATACAGATTAAAGATTATTCTTCCAGCCCAGAACCTTCACAGCAGACGTGTGTGTGAGAGAGAGCACAACAGCACAAGATGAAAAAAACAGATTGAGGATGGGCACAAAAACCCCAACGCTCATGTGGTAACCTCTGAATTAGGAAGTGTTGGGATTTTCAAATAATTTGCTATATCGGACCCTGAATAATCAAGTAAAGATAAAGAGACTAAAGATTCTTTCCCTGACTAATCATTATTACAATTTTTCTGCCTCAGAGCTCTGGGAGTGAACACCATGAGGCAGGACACACAGATGATGTCTTTATCTGAAGGTCCTTCATTTTACAGTTAAGCTCTCGCATACATCATTCAACAGGACCAAGCCAAACCTGGACAAATTCCTAGGAGAGTTTTGTGCATGTTATATGAAACTTACCGGTTGAATTGCATGGTTCATATAATGTTTCTATAATAATTCTACGTGAGGGGTGACAAACTAATTTTCACACAGGACCACATCGCTAAATTTAAACGTGATCGTGGGCCGAATAATCAATGAACATCTATTCTAAAAGGGAAACCATGAAATCTGCATGGCAAAATGATTTGTTTAGGCATGTGTCCTCTTTTCCTTTATTCACTTGAATTTTTCTTACAATGCTTAACAACAAGCTAGCATGCAATCTTTCTTGAGTCATGAATGTTTACTTGACACAGGCTGCCGCCCCCTAGTGGAAGGACGATGTATTAGGTTTCATGGTAATTTTCGATTTGTAAAGAATTCACAATAATATTCTTTGAACGCTCTTGCGGGCCATGTAAAATGAGTTGTTGGGCCGAATTTGGCCTGCAGGCATTGGGCTTGACACCTGGGTTCTACTTAAAATCCACAGGACTTACATAAAAACCCACGTGTATCATACGACATTTTAACAACAGTAATAGGTTGAGCTATAGAGTGGTTATACATCAACCGAGTACCACAGGAATGTTGTACAAGGATTTTTTTTCTGTTTTGCAACAGTAGTATCACTGTCAAATGAATTTTGTACAATTTGACTTACAGACCCAGCCTATTTTTCCTGTGACAGATGTACAGCACTCGTTTTATATATATACATGCAAATGCAACTAGGCAACTTTCGAATCCATCTCACCCAAACCTACATCAGCCCCTGTTGTTGTACCTCCACTAAATTCACAAAACAAACAAAGAAATGAGACATCAGATCTCAAATCCTCCTAGCCTACACATGTCAGAAAATGAATTGCAAAATCCCAAAATATCAAAAGACAACTCCACTGCCTATTTCTGGGCCGGAGTTTAAATGGTTAGACACAGACAGACAGACGAATATACCTCTGACTTATCCACCCGCATTACCCAGGGGATTAAAAAATATAATTGCAGGTTGTTTGTTTTGCTTTAGGCAACAAGTGGTCAGATTTTTTTTTTTCTTTACCCTCTTGAGACCCCACTGTCCTCATATGAGGACATCATATTTTCTCTCATCTACATGGCATGTATTTCCTGGTAAGGCTTTTGGGTATTAGTTTTTGCCAAATTCTCTTCTGTTAAAGGATGTTGATCAAGTTCAGTATTTATCAGGTATTAAGAAACAGAAATGGGGTGGAGAAATGGTACGACTGACATCACTATGGTTTGGGCCTTGGGAGGTTAAAGCTCAACATGCACAGGATGAGGACTGGTTAGTTGAAACAAAGCACTACGTGCACTGGATGGGAACAGATTAATTTGAAGGCACAATTATGTAGGTGTGGCATCCTTATGGTTACTCCACACAGGCCTTTGTTCTTAGATGCACAGAAAAGGAAAAAGGAAGGTAGGGTGAAGCTTAACAGGATGTTTCACATGCTGGACTTTACTTCTCACTGGATGTTCACTAAAAAAAATAAAAAATAAAATCAGTGGATTTACAGTAGACATGGATAAAAACGGTTGGAATTGAGCATCAGTATCTCGTGCTACATAATGCAAAGATTCCAGTTCAAGTGTCAGTTAAACCATCAGCAGTGGATTGGGGTGAAACCTGAATGTGTGAAAAAGGCACCAGGTTTCAGGGAGAAAAGGGTGAAACTGAAGAAAACAGTCGTCTGTTATTTCTGAAGAGATTTAATGAAAAGGAAAACATTACTGTTGAACATTCTGACCATTCTCACTATTTCAATTCCAGATTCATGATTTCAGGTTGACTGTATACTGTACATTTGGATATTTTATTATATTAGTAAGATACATACATGTGTATATATAACAACATGAATACTCCTTAACAAACCTGCCAGTCTCTTGATGTGGTGGTTAACAATTTCATAAAGTCACTGATGAGTTCGGTTTCTCCTTAAAACCACTCACCAACATTGTAATGATTGTCGTGAAGATTAATCGGACATTACATTCCAAAGCATTTCTAATATACCTCTGGCAAAACTTATGGAATCACCACATTGAAAAGGATATTCACCCTGGACTCTTAACTTCATTATTTAAAAAAAAAACCAAATTATTTAGTAACTTGACATTATTTGTGGTGGTGGGGGAGTGAGCTGCACCTTCCCTTCCTCCACCTTCATGGCTGAAGTGCCCTTCAGCAAGGCACCAAACCCTCAACTGTTCCCCGAGATGTGGCAGCGGGAGCCCACTGCTCTGAGTGGTTACATGTGTGTGCGCTCACTTTAGATGGGTTAAATGCAGAGCCAAATTTTTCCCTTGCGGGATGAATACAGTATATACAAAAAAATAAAAATTATATATATATATTTAATGATATTAATAGTATATATTTTTTCCAGATTAATAAAGAAACTAGAACACTTAACTGCAGACCAATTGCCTTTTTCATATACAGCATGATACTAATGTAGATGACAAAAGTATAAATAAATAAATAAATAACTCGTTCATTCATCCAATCTTACTAGGGTTGTGGTCACCTATCTCATCCAACTCTGGGGAAATTAGCATTACGTGCATGTCCTTGGACGGCGGGAGGAAACCAGAGTATCCAGAGAAAACCCACACAGAAATGCCCTTTGTACCCAGGACCTTCTAGCTCTGAGCCAGATGTGCTTTTAAAATCATCGGCTTTATGACATTTGCTATCCTTGTCAAATAGAGCCAGATACTGCGATATAAAAGAAATCAGTTTCTACCATCTTTAGTCAGCCGTCAACTGTTCAAGTGTGGTGTTTCAAGAAGTGACACCCTGAAATGTTTAAATGCTTTCCTCACTGCAAAACAAACAAACAAAAAAAATGCACATCCCTTTCTTGCACACAAAATGTAATTTAGTCTTTGATGTAAAGGTGTTCAATCTGTCACACATATTATTCTTATAAAAAACAAACAACCAATGTGCTCAATGTGAAAAGGCCTTAATTTGCATTTTATATTTAAAATAATTAATTAAAATAACTTAATTTAGTTTGTTTCATGAGGCCAAAATGTCCAGTCATTGACTAAAAGTTCTTATCTGTGATTTGTTTATTCAAGACACAAAACTGGTTGGATTTCATCTATGTGGTCATTCCATAATTCTTGCAAGGGGCTGAAGTAAATCCAGAACACCTGCAACACAAAACAGACTGCTGGCAGGTTTGATGCAACAAGAGGTTTTAAAATGTAATTGTATAAGGAAAACCACGGTTAAGCACATAAACCAGGATCTAATAATTCCATGAATTTAATACAGGAACAGAAAACAACAACAAAATTTTCAGAATGTGTCCTTTTTCCTCATTAGATCCTGCAGCAGTATAACAATGTCCTTAACATGTAAGGGCTCAAGTCTCATGCATGCAAGTAAAAATAAGAAAATGTGCACGGCTGACCAGTTTTCAGCCAGTGTGGTAAGTGGAATCACGTAGGGGAGAGAAGGTGTGCAACTCGAAATGTGGGCAGAAAAAGAAGACTTAAAGGAGAAGTGAAGACTCTGGCCCGAAGTGAAGAACATGCTATTATTGGTCGACTGTGACCAGGTCTGATGTCGGTACGTACATGAATAAAATCAGAGCTTTACTATGAAACATCCACCACTGTATTTGTACACCATTTAGCATGTCCCTCTCCCGAGTCAGATCGGTGTCATAGTATCACTGCTTGTGGTTCTTCAGGCTGACACTGATTAAACAGTCCACACTGGTCACAAATAAAAGGTTTCCCTCCAGTAAGATGACACATTTGGGAAGTCCGCTTTCCCCATTCGGTTGAAGAAGCACTCACAGACTTGCCATTTGAAAGGTGGATGAGTTTATGCCTCCTCGGCTGACAGTTATCCTTAAAACCTTTCTTACACACATTTATATGGACTTCGGTGAGACGCAAGATGTTTGTTGTGTTTGATAATATTACTAAACCTCTCTGGACATCTGTATGGTTGTTCTTAAGGATGAATCTGCTCATGTTTCAGTTTCGTCGACCTGGTTTTGAACACCTTTAAACAGTATTTACACGGGTGTTAATCTGAATGAAGCGGAATCTTTTCCCGCACTCTGGACAAACAGTAAATTAGATTTTATGTTCACATACATGCTCCTCTTCTGCTCGAACAAGCTTTCCACACTCCTGACACAGTATAAAAGATGGTTTGACTCCATGCTCCTGTTCAGCATGCATCTGAAAACTGAGAATGTCATCGAAACGAACAGGAAGTTTTTCTAAATTAGACAATTGAAGATTGTCAGCAGGACAACACTGAATACAGCAGAACAGTTTTTCGTGTTCAAGGAGCGAACAGGAGCGCAAGGCCTCGGTCTCACACTCTGTACACCACACCAGAAGTTTACCCTCACTGCCCTCCTTTAAAACTGTCAATGGGTCTACATCAGAGTCAAGATCGGTGTCTTCTTCACGTGACCACTGCTCCCATTCGTCTAAACTAGCTTCATTTTCAGACATCCTCTTTTTCACTTCCTCTTCCTGTAGGCTTGCGTTTTCAGCATCACGAAGTAAATATGACCCATCCTTTTCAATAAACACGTTCTCACTGCACTCGTTATCTGATGATACAGTCTGAGCCATGACCTGCAAGGATACAGAAAGTCTTTGGTAAGGACACATGAGACAAAGGGATACTTAACTAAGATCAGTATTTTTGGCAGTAGCACTACACCCTTTCCCTTTTTTATCATCTTTAGGCCATTCTTCTTTTATTCCTCGTTTGACAGATTTCTATTATGAAAACCCAAGACGAGAAAAATCATTTAAAGAACAGGTATTTAATTTTTTTCTTTAACACAACAAAACAAGAATAGAAGAAATGGTACAATGAAATATTTAAATTTTGCCCCTTCCTGTATTCTTAAAGAATCCTAAACTAGTGCTTTGATTTAAACATTCAATGAATGAATGAATGAATGAATAATTTTTATACAGTAATGTGTCTTGAGCTGACGGTGTTCACGTAGTACTTTTCATACTCTGTATATTCTGTTGAAACAACTGCTTTAATCAGACCAGTGACCCATACTGTCCCAACTTTTCCATAACATTCAAAAAGGAGGCTACCCTAAAAATGCTTTCACAGACCTGTGGCCAATGGCTCGTTCACGCATTAGGTCTACCGTGCTCGGGTCTTCAGTGGGGTGCAAATCGGCAAAAATATCTCCAGCACACATGGAGAACAAAAAATGCCACAAATCCTAACTTGCAAAAGCATTGTAAGCCATAGTCTCACGCGCCAGACATTTGTACGCCCACACACCATGACAATCAATAAATTTGAAACAGTGACTGGGCGTCCGAGGCAACACTTCCGATGGGGCAAGTATGCATGCGCAAATATACATGATGTAATTACAGTGGCTGCTGTGAGAGGGCATAGCACAAAAACTGCTCTGGTTTTTAAATTCATTGCACTCTAGGAAACTTAAGACCAGTGGGAATAAAAATTTAAATTACTTAAAAGAAACGATCTGTAAAACAAGGAATAAAAAAAGAATAGCCTTCTGTTGTTTGAGGAAAGACAAATTCATAAATTGTAGCTGATCATATACACACACCTCATCATCATCATCATCATCTACATGCTTCTGTACATGTTCTTCCTCATTATGAAAGGTTGGTGTTGGTTTAGCTGATGGTGCATGACTCTTCCAGTCTCTGTGGTAGCCACAGCTCTGGCAGTCCTGTGTGACTGCAAACAGCCCCTCATGGCCCTCAATGGTGATACAGCACTCCTTCTTACAGAGCCTGCAGAACTGGAAAAGCTCCAGCAAACACTGTGTGTTCACCAAAACCTCACGACTCCTGGAAAAAAAATAAGACACCAGACACTCTGGTTGTGAAAACAGAAGTCATTCAGGTTTGGCAAAAGGGGTCAAGGCTGAGCATACATTTAAAAAACATTCTCTGGTCTCTGACCTTGGCATAAAGAACTAAAGATGGCATAAACCCAGCAATGCTTAGCACCTTGGGGAACACCACCCCAGCTGTGAAGCATGGTGGTGGTAGTTTAACACTATTAACCAGCATAGCATATCTGCTACATGAAGTGAAAGGGTTAACAGCCTTTATTTATTTATTTATTTAAATATTGGCCCAAAATCAACATTTTTAGTCTTATCGGATCATGGCACATGTTACAGATGACACAATGACCTCTTTGCCAAAATTCACTGCTTCACCATAACCATAGGTCCCTTGGTATCCTCTCTGACCTGTTTCTTTGAGTTTACAAGTATTTTTGGTGATCTTTTGAGGTGATCCTTCAACCGTCTCAGTAGTTCTCAGTGGTAGCTTTTATTATATCTTTTTCCTGAACGCTTGCTACAGAATATTTCACTTGGCTGTTACAAGCGGCATTGTGTAAATACATCCTGGGGAAAAAAAATTACACCTGGTCTCCATTTCAGGCTGCATTTTATTTAAAATTTTAAGGGGTGACCGTTTTCTAATGCCACTGTAACATAACCAAATAGCTCTTATTATTATTATTATTATTGGTGTCACAAAAAAAATAGAGTAAATTCCTGTTTGTTTAAAACTAAGACAAACGAAAATGACACTTTTTCCTTACCTAAAATCATTAGATCCTTGAGGGGTGAGAGGTCTCCTGACTGCTGTAGGGGGGAAAAAAATCGGTTCTAATTTATTAAAAATCAAATTAAATCAATTTATTGCGACTTCTACAATGTATATATATCTTTAAGAATAATGAAAACATGCTTCTCCAAGGATCAAAAAGCAGAGGCATGATATAAAAGAAGATAAATAAAAATAAATGTCTAAACAGGACAATCATGGAAAATAGCAAACAAAAGTGGAGTGGATTGAAAGTGCAGACTTAAAATATGCAAATGTGCATGTGAGACGGTATCTCTAAATGAGCAGAGATAAGTGTTTCAGGAAACTGACTGAAGGTGGAAGCTTTTTAATAGTCTTCTTGTTTTTCCCCCCAATGCTACTAAATTTATTGCCTGAAGGCAGAGACAACCTGTGAAAAGGGATCTAAGGGGTCCTAAGTAATGTTTAGTGCCCTATGCAAGCACTGGCTACATTAGAGGTCCTGCATGGAGGACAGGGTGATGCCTATAACCTTCGTATGTAAGTACCAAGTGAAGATTCAGTACGTCACCACACAATTTGGAAGTGTTGCATATTTTGTTTCCTAAGGAACTGCAGTCTCTGCTGGGCCCATATGATGATCTTGGTGGTGTTTATCTTCCAGGTGAGACTGTCCGAGTTATGCACTCCAAGGAACTTGATGTTTGCCTCTCTCTCCATGTTAGAGGTAATGATTCTGATGGGTGCATGCTCAGTCTGAGGTGTCTTGAAGTCGACAGTTGGCTCCCTCATTTTGTTGACATGCAGCACCAGATTACTGTCTGTAAACAAGCATGCAAAGCGTTTGGCCTCCTCCTTGTATGATAATGAGGTCCACCACTGTGTGATCATTACTGCAGTTAGCAAAGTGAACAACAGTGAGCTGAGCACTCAGTCTTGAGGGATGCCTCTAATTGGCATGCTGGAGTCTGTATTTTTGTTGCCAGTTAAAATTTTGTGAGTTTTTCCCACTGTAAAATCCAGAATCAAGTAATAAGTGGTGCTGCTGAATCCTAGTAGGAAAAGTTTATCTCTGGGATTATATGTACCGAATGCTGAACTGAAGTCTGTATCTGAGGTGTGTCAGAACAGTAACAGAACTAGGGGTCAAAAAAGATTTATTTTAAGGTTATTTCAAATCCAAACAAGCTTTTCCTTTTAAAGTATATAACTATAATCTGAGTTCTCTGCAGCCATTGTATCTTTTTTCACATGCACGTTTTGTTAACAGCTCCACAAGTTAAGCCCCATCAAGCAATGAGCACAGAACCAACAAACCAGCCTGAAGTTTCTGGTCCGGCTGGGGCATTTCGAAACTGAACGAGACTTGATGGGGAGAGTCATCAAAGGGGAAAAGTCATGGATTTTTGAAGATGACCCCGAGACCAAACGCCAAAGCCTTCAATGGAAGAGTCCAGGGTCGCCGAGGCTGAAGAAAACAGGATATTTGAAAACCAAAGTCAAGCTCACATTGATCGTGTTCTTCAGTGTGAGGTGCATCGTCCACATTGAGCTCTTATCACAGGGCCAGACGATCAACCAGCGTGTCTACAAAGAGATCCTGCGGTGTTTGCTTCATTTAGTCTGCAAGAGGAAGTGAGATCTAGGGCAGGACAACTTGTGGCTGCTTCATCACAACAATGTCGCAGCTCACAATGCCCTGAGCAACCAGTAGTTCCTGGCCAAGAACAACATCGCCGTGCTGGAGCAACCTCCTACTCACCCGACCCGGCTGCCTACTCACCCAACCCGGCTCCCTACCTGGTGTGATTGTTTCCTTTGCCCCAAACTTAAGAGGGTCATCAAGGGGACCCATTTTCCAAATGTGAAAGCCATCAAGAGGGCCGTGGCGATGGAGCCACAGGGAATCCCAGGAGAATCCTTCCAGGAGTGCATGGAGGCGTGGCAGAGAAGGATGGGGAAGGTACACTAGGATTACAATGTAGGGGAAACCTTGAAGTTTGGATTTGAACATTTTTTTTTTCCTGTGGGTGTTTCAGTTTCCTCCCACAATTCAAACATGTACACATTAGGTCTACTGGCTACTTACACGTCAGTCTCACATACCTGTAATTGATTCACATTAGACAAGATTTTTTTTTGCCTTCAGAGATCCCATAAGTCTTGCACATGCTTTCATTGGAACACTTCTGCGCACCTATGGCAGAATACTTAAGAGCTGAGGAGGTACCATGGCAGAAATTCATAGAAATTTGGTCGTGCTGAAAATTGCTATAGGTCAAACGCCTGATCACTTCAACTGCACCGATCTGGGACCGAATACCCATGGTAGTCACAGCCACAGTTTTCACATTATCAACTGGCTATATGTGACCTTGCACCCCACCTCTCACCCAGTGCTCTTGCATCCCCTGTGACCCTGATAGATAAGTAGTACAGATATTGGAACGGTCAGATGGACAGAGCAGTCGAGTTTGTCCCCCTGCTTTTGGGATTGATGCGTAAAAACATGCAGAGAAGTTGTGGAGCCTCTCCAGAAGGGAAGTGTAGCAGTCATCAACCTGCTGCCAGGAATTATAACGTGTCAATACCTAGCTTTCCTTCCAAATCTGTCTCGTGTTTCCCTAAATCATAGATGTATTCATGTATTTTCCCTACGGAGGCACGTTCACTTTTCTGAAACCCTGTTTAAGAGCAGTCTTGGCAGCCTTGTTCCTGATCTGTAGGCTGCATCACAAGCCTTTAGTAGTGAATGGACCTTCGTTGTCATACCTGGGCACTTACCATGTTAATACTACAGAGACACGTCTCCGTCTGTAGAAAAGTTTTTCCTACCTTTAGACCAGGAGTTATCTTCCACCGCTGAACATGTTGTGACAGGAGTAGGTGGATTTTCCTCTTTAGATGACGCCTTCAAAATAAACATTAAGTATATGACTTAATCATCTTTCATCATATTCCATCATCACTTATCATTAAGCCATGAAAACATATTACAAGTCACGTGGAATACTTGAGGAAGCATGAGGATCCTTATTTTTTTTAAAACATTAGGGCGTTAGAAATCTCAACACATCATGTTTAATATGGAGTTCTTATATTTATGAGCTTTAGGAAGCTCTAAGGCAAAAAATGTTTATAAATATTGTCACCACAGACTTAATGTGTCCTGTTAATGGACAGTTCAGGAATAAAAAAAAACATGGCTACAGCAATTAAACAAAGTATTTCTGCATTTAAATAATAAGACGAATATGTACATAGGGTTATCTCTAAGATTAGTTTACAGCCCTAGGGGTCCTTGACTAAAAAGTTTGAGAACCCCTGGTACATCATACAGAACAAGATGGAAACTAGATCTGAATAAAAACTATTTCATTTAAAGCCTTTGGCAAACACCCTTATACATCTGAGATTGCTGTAACCTTAACCCTGTTTGGATCAATCCCAAAATCTTATCAGTTCATCAACTTGTCATAATACATGCATACATACATACATACACACACACATACACACATACATACATACACACACACATGCATACATACACACACATGCATGCATACATACATACTTACATACATACATGCATACATACATACATACATACTTACATACATACATGCATACATACATACATACATACACACATACATAATACATACACACACATGCATACATACACACACACACATGCATGCATGCATACATACATACATACATACTTACACACATGCATACATACATACATACACACATACATACACACATACATACACACATGCATACACACACACACATGCATGCATGCATGCATACATGCATACATACATACTTACACACATGCATACATACACACATACATACACACATACATGCATACATACATACACACATGCATACATACATACATACACACATGCATACACACACATGCATACATACACACATGCATACATACACACATGCATACATACACACATGCATACACACATACATAATACATACATAATACATACACACACACATACACACACACATACATACACACACACATACACACATGCATGCATACACACATACATAATACATACATACATACATGCATGCATACATGCATACATACATACACACATACACACATGCATACATACACACATACATGCATACACACATACATACACACATACACACACCATATCTATCCTTATTTGGCATATTTGACTTGCGTTTATCTCAAATAACTGAGCAAATTACAGTTAAGGATTTTGCTCAAGGGGTTAACAGCTTTCTGGCACTAGAAGCTGAATCGATGACCGTCCAATCAGAAGTTGAACATCTTAAAAGAAAATAAAACTTTTTTTTTTAAACTTGGGTCCTATTTACCTGCCTTTATGGGCTCAAATGATGACTAGCGGAAAAAAATGATTGAACTCTCTCCCTGTAACTATAGGTGGGGAAACATCCGTCCAAGGTTAGTTTGTCCCACATAAACTCTAATGTTTTTTTTTCAGGTGTCTGACAACATGGAGAGGATTCCTGCAGGGATACATGCGTCTGTGTCTGTATACCTTTATAACAGTAAAGAAAGCCATATGTTTACAAAAGCAGAATACACAAAAAATATGAAGAGATCTATTTTAATGTCTGACGATTTAGCTCAGCTCAAACAGCTCCAGCACCCACTCGAAACTGGTTCATCCGGGTGTCTCAACCAGCTTTGCATCATAATTAACACCAGAGAGGTTCAAGACATAACGTGGAGAGGTTTTTTCAAAGACTTCACCCTTTCCCAAAACTGTTCTTTCAAAATGATGCACTCTGGCAAAAGGTACCCATGTGTACCATGCAGGATGTCTTGAGAGAGGGGCAGCTTTCATATTTAGGCCATTAGATTACATCACAAAAAACAAGCCTCAACCTGCCCTTCATTAACCTACACAAAAGTTTCAATTGGCAGTAGCTGACTCGCTCTATGATGAAGCCATAGACAATTGTGATGATGCCAGTTGTAAAAAGCGCTACACAAATAAAAGTTATTTAAATTAACTTAAAGAAGGTGGCGGCACGGTGGTACAGTGGTTAGCACTATCGCCTCACAGCAAGAAGGTCCCGGGTTCGAGGTATTTCTGAGTGGAGTTTTTCATGTTCTCCCTGTACTTGTGTGGGTTTCTTCCAGGTACTCTGGTTTCCTCCCACAGTCCAAAAACATGCACAGTAGGCTGACTGGCAGTTCCAAATTGCCCCTAGGTGTGAGTGAGAGTTTGAATGGTTGCATGTGTGTTGGCCCTGCGATTGTCTGGCGAGCTGTTTAGGGAGTACCCCACCCTCGCTCAGAGTCAGCTGAGGTGGCCAGCCTCCACACAACCCTAATCAGGATTAAGTGGCAATATAAATCCCACAATGGATATAAACACAAATGAATGCCTAGTTCTTGTTTTCCTATAAATGTTAGTTGGCACATTCATATCACTACAACACAGCCACAAACCCCTCTCCAAAAAAAGGCTTAAACGATATTATAACTGTCAGCCTCCACAGTCAGGCTCTGCACAAGGTGGGAAACTAATACAAGCAAAAAAAAAATTATAAAAAAAAAGGAGGGGCCACAACAGTTTTATCCTGAGGGCTTGATTTCCATGTCCACGATATTGAGACTTAGACCTAATTTGTCCTTCCGATGCCCAACAACAGTAATAACACACCTGCTCAATATCAGATTTAATGCAGGAACCTCTAAAGCCCATTCAGTGCAAATCCTGGACTACTATTACAGTTTAATCAGACAAGCAGGTAAATCACTGAATGCACCTGTGGCTAATTAGGAGCGCTGGTGTTCTGTGTGTGTTTCTCAGACAGAGGGGAGCTAGCAACTAGATAGAGATCTGGGAGCAGTGTTCTCTCTCTGTGTGTGTGTGTGTGTGTAGCATAGATAATTGTTCACAGTAATAACTCCATAGAGGATTCCAAACGTACATTTGTGACGGCAGTCTTTAAGGTGATCTCCCATGTGGGCATACCCAGGGGAATCCTTACAGAGAGCGGAATCATGTTCATGTCACGTACACGATGCGAGTCAAATTAATTATTTGGGATTAAATCGATTCGCTCCAGTGTGTTTCATCCTCACAACAACAATTTGTAAGTTCATTCACAATGATGCACGTGACTGGGACAAGTAGTTGAATGTGCACTTGTTCATCATTATGGAGGTCCCAGAAGCCTCCATGGGGTTCGTCCCTTTGAATTATTATAATTCTGAAAGCCGTGTTGCAAGTTAGACATCGTCCTGGAAAACTGGGAGGTGGGACCTTCAAAAAGTGAAATGAAATTCAGTATGAACTTCAGGCCACACTTGATATAGGGGTAACTGCAGAGTCACACAGCGACTGGAGCAACCCAGTAGTCATGGTATCCAAGTCTGACCGGATGGTCGGGTTCTGTGTGAATTGTAGAAGTCTGGAGTTTTAATTTGATGTCTATTCCATGCCTCGCATTGACAAACTGCTCAATCGATTAAAGATGGTTCAATTTTACTCTTCTGTGGATTTAACAAAAATGATATTAGCAGATTCCACTGACTGCCACATTCTAGGAAAAAAAAAAAGCCTTTTCCTCACTGCTTGGATTTGGATAATACCAATTTGTGAGACTTCCTTTTGGATTGTTTGTGGCCCCAGTGACACTTCCACTCCTCATGGACAAAATTCTGCACCTACACAGTGTGTACACCGCTGCCTACTTAGATGATGATCTATAGTAATGATTTGCAACAGCAGTTAAAACGTCTAAGATCTGCCCTGAGGGCATCGAGACATGCAGGGCTCACGAAAACCGAACAGTGTGTGAAACTGGGTGGGTACAAGTGTGGTATCTGGGCTTCCACTTTGATCACAGGCAGGTGAGGTCACCACATTGATAAGACAGTTCCTGGGACTATCAGGCTATCTATCGTAGGCTTGCACCTAATCTTTTCAGACGTCAGCAGTCAGTAGAGTGACCTCACAAAAAGGGGACACCAGATACGGTAACTTAGACAGAGCAGTGTGAAGGGACTTCTAGCCAGATAAGGGGCTGGACTAAACAATCTGGAATTAACCTTGAACAAAAACAGACAGGCAGGCTAGACCGGGGGGACTTCAAATGTATCAGATATGAAATGCTTTTTGCTTTCGCATGTATAGTGGAGTGTGGGGGAACGCCTCATTCAGAACTCCTCGTCCATATCCCGTAGAATATAGACTCGGACATTACGTACACCATATTTGGAAACTACTTTTCTGATCATGTGCCTTCATGGTCAAAATGGTGTCGCCAACACACGAATACATGTTTGTGTGAAGAATGGAAAAAAAAATTGAGGCACACACCATATTTTAATAGCAGTTAACTATTACTCATGTATTTGTGAGGCATTATTAAGTTATATAATTAATTATAAACATATTTCAGAGGGATCTACGTTTGCTGTCTTCCGTTTGATGCATTGCGATGTCAGTAGTGCGGTAACCGCACAATACAGCAAAAAACATTTTCTACATACGCCAAAATGGCACACAATGTCTGAGTCTTATTTTTGTCATGGAAACAGGCAAGTTGATCCGAACAGGAACACCGCACTGGGGTAAAATGGCCCCGCCTTTTCACCCAAAATAACCACTATTCATGGGAAACAAGCTTACGAGACTGATTATTTTTCCAAAGCTATAACTCCTGGGGTAATCCATAATTCCTCTCGTTTACTCATTTACCAAACCTCTTAATCCTATTGGGGTCACAGAGAAGCTAGAGCTGACTCTGGGGCGAAGGCGGGGTACACCCTGAACAGCTCACCAAAACCGTTGCAGGGCCAACATACACACACAGACTCTCACACATAGGGGCAACTCGGAACAGCCAGTTAGCCTAATGTACATGTCTTTGGAGTGTTGGAGGAAACCAGAGTACCCGGAGGGAGAACACGCAAACTCCACACGGAAACGCCCTCGCCGAGCCCAG
This sequence comes from Neosilurus hyrtlii, assembly GCA_028564935.1. Lineage (NCBI taxonomy): Eukaryota > Metazoa > Chordata > Actinopteri > Siluriformes > Plotosidae > Neosilurus > Neosilurus hyrtlii. Next base: position 6,660 of record JAOUQZ010047964.1, on the reverse strand, counting down.
GACCCGACGCCAGGATGTTCTTGCTGTGCTACCCACCACATTACCTGCAAGTAGATTCTTTCTTACCACATGTACCGAGACCAAACTCCATGTTTAAATGAAGACATTTGAATTCCACATACCCAAAAGCTAAGACGGGTAGGAACCTTATCCGCTGGCTTCTACAGTAAAGGCGTAATACACTTTGATCACAGAAAATGAATTCAGTTTTACTTTGCAGTGAAGAATTACAGTGTCACAGCCAACCATACAGAGCAACAATAGAGTGGATGGGGGTGTCACAGATCTAAATGTTTGTTAAAACGCAAAATAAATGTAAATTCTGGACACTTTTCTGATTTGGTTCACACTTGCCCCCACTGCCTTTCAAAACTGGTACAACAAATCTACACACGTGCATTTCTGCTCCACACCAAGGCCAGATATCTGTGTCTCTTCTCTACTAATGAGCTAGGATCATTAAAATAACTCGAGGTGCCATGTTTACCTCCAGCCTGCCTGTAGCAGGTGCCTCTGCTTTCGGAATGGCAGTTTTCTTCAGGAAGAGGTGTTTTGGTGTGGCATTCTTCTTCCTGTTTGTCTGAGAGTAATCATCTTCATCAAAGTGGGCACTGCACACACGGTAATCCGCAACGCGAAGTTTCTGAATCGGAGTGTTTACATCCTTTTGAAGCACAACAAGCCATAACTTCAGCAGCTCTCTGTTGCCCAGAGGCAGTCTGTGGAAACTTAGAGACGCGCTGCGTCTCATTTTGTTGCTGCAATTCGGAAATACGCAAGAACGAACCATTATTTACAGAAGAAATGTTTTTAAAACAACCAAAAACTTTCGGATCACAGAGAGCCACGTTTTGCGTTCTAAACACTATTGTCTTCCTGCAACAACCCACTTCTCGCGAGATTTCATAGCGAGACTTCTTCCTCTTCTTCTTGTTCGTGTGATTTGGTTGGTATGACGCACAGCCGCCACCTAGTGGACGGGAGAGGGAAATATACAATGTGCTGCAGTGAGAATTCAAAAATTCTGTGATTTTGAGAATACATTTGTAATATTTCAATAATGGAGTTGTAATGTTACGTGAAACAAGTCGTAGTGGTATGAGGGTGGAGTCAAAATGTAAGGGAGAGGAAAAAAAAGAGTATTTTAAGCGAATATTTCCAACACAAAAGAGGGCGAGATTAGGGCGCACTGTATGTCCTGATACTTATGATAATATAGTGCTAATGTGCCAAAAACAACAAGGTCCTGGGTTGGACTCATATTCTCAGAGCACTCCGGTTTCCTCCCACAATCCAAAGATGTGCCTTAGGCCAATTGGCTGCTCCAACTTGCCCCTAGGTGTGTATGTTGTGTGTGTATGTTGGCCCTGTGATGGACTGGCGAGCTATTCAGGGTGGACCAGGCCTTTGCAGAGTCAGCTGAGATAAGGCCCTAATAAGATTAAGCAGTTCAGCAAACAAGTGAGAGATTTTTTTCACAAGGATTTTTTTTTGTGTGTGTGAAATACTAAAGTATAACTTTACAAGATTTACATTTACAGGTTTTGGCAGACGACCTTATCCAGAAAAACTCGGGAAATGCTGCACATTTCTCATTTTCACACATTAGTCTTAAGTCTAACACTTCATTCTCATAATATTATTAATTCTTGGAATGTCAGACCCTCAAAACCAGTGGGATTAACTGAAAGGTGTAAACCCTGCTGCTCACCTGAAGTCGGCCTGGACTGGCTCCAGCTTTCATGACACTAATAGATAATCTATGATTGGTAAATGAAAGAAATGGAAATAGTCCGGCCACAAAGAGACGGAGCTGGGAACCGTGAACACCAGTAAAAAAATGGCAAGATGAGATCACCTTTTTAAAAATCAGGCAACTGGTACCATCTGGCGAGGAACCACTTGGAATGGAAATGGCATGGTGAGGCCTTTGTCCAATGATAATGAATGGATGATTATAGGGCTTAATTTTAACATCAATGTCTGACCACAGTACTGCTCTTGTGGCTGAATGAACACAAATGGAGTCATGCTCTACCTCTTACAGAAAAGCAGAGATAATTCTAACAACAAAAGGGAAATGAGAAAAAGAGAATGTTCAACAAGGACCTATGGCTGTAATGGTCAGGTACCTACATACTAAAGCTGCCTCAACGGGGGCAATGGGAACAAGTAGCAACAACTTACCCCCAGAGCAAGATGCAACCGGGGAATGACCTGATCATCCGGACGGACGCGATTGTTACGATAAACCCTTGTACTTGACATCAATTGTGTTCACACAAGAAATTGTGCTAGGAACAATATGTTGTGGAAAAACTTGCATCACTTCCGAAAAGCAGTGTCAGACCAAAGTCAGGTTTTTCGGGAACAAATCGTTTTACACGGGCTGTTGCAATGGGGAAACTTGCTAGAGCACCAGTGCCTATCCAAAATCAAAGTCAAGAATGTGTACCCTGAAGATGTTGGAAATTATGGTTGTATCAAATGCTTCAAATAAAAAGTTTTATGAATATCACTACAGCTGAACAATGTCTCGGCACTGAACAAAACAGGATCAGAACTGGAGACAGAAATGAATTATTCACTGAATTATAACACTTAACCCGACTGACTTTTAGAAGAATCATCAACAGAGTACTCATGTCTGCTGTCTGACATGAAAAAAATATAGCCATTCGAGATGTCTAAACCCATTCTGCCACCCAGCATATCTTAATGAAACTTACTTAGAGAAACTGACAAACCTATGCACACCTACACACATAATGCAGATACGGATCCAGAGACAAAACTGATCGGATACTTCATCTTACACCAGCGATTGAAATACCTGGGGCAGGTCTGCAGGATGGATAACGGACACATAAGGAAACAAATTCCCGAGTTGGAACACTTCCTGTTGTGAGGTTGGAGAGACTGTTGGGGATAGATGCCCTGCAGATAAGGACAACAGTGATGGATAGGAAAAACTATCAGCGTCTACTGGATACAATAGACGCACTATAAGGACTTCAAATCTCCAGAAAAGGGAACATGATGATGATGATGATGATGATGATGACACCATAGGAAACCAGCAAGCAAAATTTCAGGATGATTCGCTTAGCAATTTTTGAGAAATATCCCAGACAATATCCGCAGGCCATGACAATCCCCCGGCAGCCTGATGGCTGAGGGGTAAAAATGGCTAGTCGGTATCTGGCAGAATTTATAGTCATGGGGAGGAGCATGTTGCATATATTGCAAGCAAAAGAAGTAAAGACCCCTGAGGGTTGTATGAATCATCAGACATCTGAAGAATAAACACAGAAACACAGGATCAAAACCTGAAAAATGTATAGTTTAATCTCAAGGGGCCTTTAAATCTTTTTTTTTTCACACACATTTAAATGCACCTTAAGATGTTTATTTTTTTTTCATTTTAGAATTTTACTGAACTTCTCCGCACAGCTGTACAGTTGTTCTTCCTTAGGATGAGTCGTCTCATGCTCCAGTTTTGCACACTTGGTTTTGAAGACTTTTAAATAGTATTTACACGATGAACAGAGTGGAGAGCAATATATCTTTAATCCTTTCCGCGCTCTGGAGAGACGTTAAATTATACTTTATGTTCACATTCATGCACTTTTTCTGCACGAACAAGCTTTCCACACTCCTGACACGGTATAGAAGATGGTTTGACCCCGTGCTCCTGCTCAGCATGCATCTGAAAACTGACGATGTCATCGAACCAAACAGGAAGTGTTTCAAATTTAGCTCGAAGGTTGTCACTTGGATGACACTGAACGCAGCAGAACAGTTTTTTGTGTTGAAGGACAGTACAGAAGTGCGAGGCTTCGGTCTCACACTGTGTACACCACACCAGAAGTTTACCCTCACTGTCCGTCTTTAAAACTGTCAACAGGTCTTCATCAGGGACAGAATCCGTGGCCTCTACATTTAACCATGGCTCCCATTCGTCCGAACTGTCTTTACTTCCAGAGGACTTCTTTTTCACCTCCTCCTCCTCTTGGCTAGTGTCATCATCACTAGATAAATACGACCCATCCTTTTCAATAAACCTCTTACTGCACTCGTTATCTGATGACATAATCTGAACCATGACCTGCAGGATACAGAAAATCTTTGGTAAAGACACATGGCATAATCTATTTTAATCATGAAATTTTAAATTATGAAAAACCCTTTCCCTTAACATGTCTGTGTTGTAGGAAAATCTAATTCTTTTGTACTTTAAGTGTAGCTGATTATATATACACACTTCCTCATCATCTTCCTGCTTCAGTGCATGTTCTTCATTATGAAGGGTCTGTGTAGGTTCAGCTGAGGGTGGGTGACTCGTCCAGTCTCTGTGGAAGCCACAGCTCTGGCAGTCCTGTGTGACTGCAAACAGCCTCTCATTGCCCTCAATGGTGATACAGCACTCCTTCTGACAGAGCCGGCAGAACTGGAAAAGCTCCAGCAAACACTGCGCGTTCACCGAAACCTCACGACTCCTGGAAGAAATGAGGATAGCTGTACTCAGTCATATCTATTATGTATTTGGAATAATTGACAAATATGGACCAAGACGAGGTGGATGTCTCTAAATACTTCCACAGACATTCAATTCTAGAACTGGAAGAGTTATAAGAACTGAAACCAAGTCATTCAGGTTCACCCAGAGGGTGTGGGTTCAACAAACCTAAATAAATCAATAAAATGAATTAATTGTAAAATAAATAAATAAACACCTGGGTCTTTGACCTTGGAATAAAGTGCTAAATTTGGCATTAACACAACAAGCTTAGAACCCCAAGGAACACCATCCGTGCTATGAAGCATGGTGGTGATAGTATCCCCCCCCACCCCCTTATTTTACTAGTACCAATTCTCATTTATAAACATGACCTGGCCAAGAGGCCCCAGTAGGAAAAATACATAAAGATACAAATAAACATATAAACATTCCAAGAACACACACACACACACACACACACACACACACACACACACACACACACACACACACACACACACACAGTGATCAGCAAGAGCAGCAGTCAGTTATTATCTGTTAATTTTTAGGCTTGAAAGTGGTAAAAGATGTCAAAGATGAATGTTTGAGCCTGTTTTGTAAAGTGTTCCAATCATTTGCTGCTGCAAAGTGAAAAGAGTTGCGGCCAAAAATAGTAGAGTTACTGGGGATGGTGAGCTTGATTACTCACTCGATCTTACATAACATACAAAATAGGGGGTCTTTTTTAAATTATTCATTATTATTATTTTTAATAACCAGGAAATAGGAAACTCGTCAAGGGAATCAGGGATACAGATAAGAAGCAATTCTAGAAAACAATGTTTTCAGTGTACAATTAGCCCCATATAGTGAGTATAGAAAAGAATTCTTCCCCCTTTCTCTTTACTTAAATCACCCCCCACCCAGGCAGCACTTTGGGGAACCACCTTTTGCTTTGTTTACAGCTATAAGACTGTTGGGATACTTCTCTACCAAGTTTACACAGCGATACTGTTCACTATTTGCCAACCCTTCTGTATGGAACTGTTCAGTCTCAGTCAGATTGGATGGTTGGTGAACTGAAATCTTTAAGGTGTTCAACATATATTCAGTAGGGTTTAAGTCTGGGCTCGGAATCTGCCATGAAAGGACAGTCATTTTTTATCTCTCATTCAGTCACTGTGTGGTCAACTTTGGGTCTTTTTGGAAGGTGAACCCTCTTCCTATTTGCCTTATCCATTTTCCTTCTATCTTAGCATGTGCCCCAGTACCAGCTGCAGAAGAACACCCCATACCAGGATGCTACCGCCTCATGCTTTACTGTAGATATGGTGTAATTTGGATAGTAAGCAGTACTGGCTTTCTTCCACATACACCATTTAGTGTTGAGGCCAAATAGTTCGATTTTGGTCATATTTGAGCTTTTTCAATTTGGTCCTCAAGGTGATTGTGATTTTTTTTCTTTCAGCCCACCCACACAGCCATATTTATGGGGCTTGTGTGATATTGTTGTTACACTGTCCACTTTTTGCCACTCTTTGTAACTGTTTCAAACTTGGTAGCTTCTCTGACCAGCTTCATCTTCACTGTTCCAACAACTTTGGGGGCTCCTAGTAGTGCCAAACACTTTTCACTTCTTTATTATGAATTTAGGGTACTACTGGGAATTAAAAAAGCGATTAAAAATATTTAACCTTTTTTGTATTCATCACCTGACTAATGCCTGGTTACAACTTTACCCTGAGACCTTTTGACGGTGCCTTCCCATCCATAGATAGTTGACCACTTTCAAAACACTTTCAAACACTGAAATGCTCTAAGAATACGCTCAGGCATGCACAAGTCGAGCAGCTGTGGAGTACATGAAGTAGAAATGGATGTTTTGAGGGCAGCAGAGAACTTGAATGTCAACCGGTTAGATCCGGCTAATAAAAAAAATAACACTCAGTATGGACTACAAAATAGACGTTTAATTGACTCTTTACAGTAGTTTTTGCTTTTTTATTTTGCTCTAGGGCGGCATGGTGGCGCAGTGGTTAGCACGTCCGCCTCACACAGCACACAGCAAAAAGGTCCTGGGTTCGATTCCCAGCTCGGGCGTTTCTGTGTGGAGTTTGCATGGTCTCCCTGTGCTTGTGTGGGTTTCCTCCGGGTACTCC
>JAOUQZ010047946.1:0-25133 GCA_028564935.1 Neosilurus hyrtlii | reverse complement strand
TTTAAATGTGTGTGTGTGTGTGTGTGTGTGTGTGAGTTGGGGTGTGCATTATACAATATATATACAAACATTTTTCCTAAAGCCACGACTAATGAGAATAATTTAGCCAGCCACTCATCAGAGAGCATTCATTACTGCAGAACCAAGTGTCTCTTTGCTTTACCTCACTAGCTTTTATATCTCAGTAATAAAAGCTTCTGTGCTGTATTGGAATCCAAGGTCCCTCTTTTGTTTTTAAGGCCAATTTAGCAGGCCAGCTTCCACTGCTCCATTGTGGTACTGGTGTCTGCCGCCTGTGGAGGAGCATGGATGTGATCCTTCACTGCTGCATATGAATAGCAAATGAGCCTGGAACTGTTCAGACACAGGGATATAAATGCAGGCATGGCTGCTTGAAGGATGGGGCAAAAAACATGACAAAATGGCAGTAGTTATGGTGAAATTACAGACACTATTTTGCAAAGATTATTTTTTTTCATATGTGTGGTGGCACATATTAAGAGTATAATAAAAGCAACTATTATCATTTTATTTAAATTTCAAATTATGTACACTCCAAAAGTTGAACAAGGTTTAAAATGTTTTATGCCTGGAAAACAGTATTATTCATGATTGGGAAATTTTTAAATTAAAAATAATTGGAATAAAATCTGTTTATGCAACATGGGTGAACGTGATGCATATACAGCAGTGTCCAGTGAAGATTATACACCACCACTTTTGTCAAATAATAATATTAATAATAATAATTCCAACAAGTAATAAAAGGTGAAAGTATGGCTAATAAACAAAAACACTGAAAATACAGTTTTTTATTTACTTTTAAATGAATATGGAACTTTTAACTTTAAACTATATGGAATGGTTTAGCAAGTGAAGAAATTAAAAAATATAAGAAATTGTCTACAATAGCATTGTTCAATACATTTTCACCAAAAATTATAGAGAAGTAATTTTTTACTTCTTTTTATTAGGAGCCCTTTCAGACAAAATGCTGGTGTATAATCTTCACTGCACTCTACTGTAGATAAATGCATCTTGCTCTAAATATGAACCCACTGGAAAAATACAATAGATAGAATACATTGAATTCATATAGCTTATCTATTTTTCCAAACTTGTGGAAGGTTATGAAAGTAAGTGGGTTAAAGCATTAGCATGAATAGCAGGATGGGTGGATGGGTTTATCAAAGGCCCTGTCTCATTTAACTCAAATTGTTTAAAATGCAGTGTTGTGTGAGAGTCTAATCATAGAGGTGAGATGTTTAAAAAACTTAGATATCATTGTTCATGCATGAGCACAGGGGCAACCCGAGTATGTATCGCAACAAATGTAGCTTTTAAGCTCACTTCTTTAGCTTTATGATCACTTATTATGCAGCTCATTCTGAATAGTTATTTATAGAAGCCAGAACTGTGCTTACTACATTCCATTTATGTCAAGGAAATGGCAAAATTTTGTCTGCTTCCTTGCACTTAACTCTTGCTATATGTTCACTCATGAATACTGCAGAAATACCCAATAGGTGTAATGGGCCTTCCATGCTCTCTGCTGAAACTTCCATGAACCTTATGTGAAAAGGAACAGCAAAATATGGACCTCATACAGATATGCACTGAAGGCAAAATTGATATCTTGATGGGAGGCAGCTTACATCACTTATGTCATTACTTCTGAAATTCAGGGCTCTGTACTCTACAGATGTTATAATAAAACGACACTTTGGTTGGTGCATGTGGCCTCCCAAGTTATAAAGCTGACTCCTATTAAATACCTTTGGTTTGTGGAAAAATGGGAGATTAGCAGTATACATGTATATGCACTTTTAACATGTTTACTGTGTTGTATATGGCACTGTATGAAAACAACAACTCAAAGACAAGCCAAAGAAAGAAAATACAAAATTATTTAAAAATAAAACCATAGTATGCATGCTGTATTCATACTTAAAATGCAAGTTTGCTGTGACAGTGAGGGCATGATTGAGCATCAGCTGTCAACTTGTGTATAATTACTGGTAGTTTATGTCTATCTCTTGTGTGCTTGCAGGAAAGGTGGTAACCAAAAAGAGAGAGAGCAGTGTTCTCCCTTGACTGTGGTACCTGTGGCATGCCACCAGGCTATAATGTCAGAGTGCTGACCTGTTCTTTGTTATATAACAAGTATAAATTATTATTTGAATAAATTCCATTAATTCATAAGTTCACATGATCACATGATCACTGAAAGCTGCTAATGTACTGTGATATAATATTTCTAATTCGCTTACATGCTGTGAGACTTCTTTCGAATACTGTGACTGATTACGTGAGAGGTTGTAGAGGTAAACATGTGAAGTAGAGAGGATGAATATCCATAACATATCGACCCTAATATCAGGTTATATCTGTCAGTACCTTGCCCAGGACTCTGCTTACCTGTATCCTCCTGCTGGCTGGACTGTATTTTTCCCCTGTGGTTTTATTTTTTTTATTTTTATTTTTTCTACTATGTGCCTGTGCTCCGCCCCCACTTGTCTGTTACTTTACCCGCCAGTTATTGCCCTCATCTGTTCCTCATTCACTTCATTACCTACACTATTTATACCCTGCTCCTTCTGTGCTTCTGGGTCGGAGTGCCTCATGCCTTGAGCCTTTTGTGTCCTCCTTAAGTTTTGTATTTTGGCTAGGATCACTGACTGTGAATATTTTCTGAAAGTTCTGTTTTAGTTTTAGACTCTGCCTGTTTGAAGATTTTGTTGTTTGAGGTTATATCCCTGATTGTCAAAACTGTGTGCCTGACCTGTTAAGCTTTAATTTTTCTTTTGGACTTTTTGGAAGAGCTGGTGTACCCTTCTTCTGATTTCTGCTGCCTGGTTTTGTTTTTTTGTTAAATCATTTAAATAATGCAACAGAACTTTTTTGGAGTTCAGTCCTTACACAGAATCCTGACCATACACTATGACGAACATGGACCCAGCAGATCCCAACAAACTTAAGAGTACCCTGGAACTACATGGCACAATGTTGGGAGGTCAACACAGCCTGCTTGATTCCATCTCAAGGCAGCTGGTATCTGTGGCTATGGTTGCAGGAATATCAGCTCAGACACAACAGGTCCAACTTGCCTTGTCAACTCCCGGAGGCCGTTCCAGTGCTCTGTCAGCTGACCGATGTTGAAAACTCAGAGCCTCCTTTGAACGGACAAACGCTTGGTGGAAACAAGGTCCCTGCCGTTTCTTTTTTTTCTCTCTGACTCAATGAATTCAATTAATAAATGACACTTCAAAATTAAATATGTCCACAAAGCAGATGAGAAGAAGCAAGATTTCTTTATTCAGTTATGCAATCAAGGGCATTCATCTCTCATAATTTACGTTTTCCTATTTCCTCATTTGTCCCGATACTGCCACGGAATTGATGTCATCCTCCCCTGATGACATCACTCTATTTCCCCTTATTTTCAGACTAATTGGGAGTTTTTATTAAAAATAGCACTTACTATTAACCGCCTGTTTATTAACCGCTTGTTGACCATTTGATTTTATTCTCTCAAGCTGATCAAATGGATTTTTGTAACTTGATATGCTGCCTTTTTACAATACCACAACAATGCATGTGTACCCTGATTTTCTCTTTTATTATGTGTCATTCCAACCTTAACCTAAGTGTTTTGCTCTTAAAATATGAGTTAGCATTATGTTTTGCATTTCTGCACTTTTCTAGTTTCAATATTGCTCAAGCCTTGCTCTATACCTCAGCAGGTCACATTGCCCTGACATGTCACAGTGACCCACTCCTTCTGTCCGCACTGTCTTTTCTCTATATATTGGTGCATACCTTGGGCTTTAAGCCTTTAAGCACTTAAGTATTTATGTCTGTTAATTGCTAAGCTTTATTTATGATTATATAGTGGATTAAATAGTCACAAGACATGTACCTTACTTATCCCATTCTGTTTTCTTATCTACAGCTCAGTCAGCTTGTTGTGCCATTTTTAGGAGGGGAAGAAGTCCCCTGTGATGCCTTTGTAGGTGCCGCCCCTCTTGCCTGTCCGCTGACCTTCTTGATAACCTAGCCTTTCTGCTGCCTGGTTCCAAACCACACTTCCTGGGCTCTAATCTATCCCTGACCTTCACTTTACCCAGTCTCAAGATGCCACCTACGACCAGTCTATCCAATTTTAGCCTGAGACCCAAGACCAATCAACCCAGGTCCACTTTTGCCATTGTCAACACTATCCATCTATTAATCCTCCACTCACCCAGGTCATGTCTCAGGGGATCCAGATTAAAGATATGTTCATTCCCCATGACATACCTCAAGAGTTTCATGGACTAGTGGACATGGTGATTCGTGTTGACCTCAGGCTGAGTGAACGATGTAAGATGAGGGCACCCCTAGTTTTCCCTCGGCAAGAATTCCAGGATGCTCTTCCCGGTCCTGTCCTATCTGCCAGCCCAAGCCAACCAGACCCATCAGAGCCGATGAAGGTTGATCAAACTCGTCTTGCCCATGCAGACAGAAAACGCCAGTTACAGGCCAAAGCATGCCTTTATTGTGGTCAGATGGGGCACTTTGTTGAGGCCTGCCCAGTAAAATGAAAATGCTCATCAGTGAGGGGAGCTCTTGCAAGCACTATCCCGGTCAAAATTTCCCCATCACTTCAAACCACCCAGCCAGCCACTGTTATTTAGAGGAGCCATAGCCAGACCTCTTCAGCACTCATCAATTCATTCATGACCTTCCATGTGATGTTGTGTCTGATTGGGGGCCTCAGTTTGTCTGAGCCTTTTGGAGAGAGTTCTGCAGGTGCCTTGGGGCCACCTGTAGCCTCTCATCTGGATTCCACCCACAAACCAATGCTGCCACCGGGTTGTCTTCATTCCAATCCTCTATGGGTTACTAACCTCCTTTGTTTTATACCCAGGAGTCAGAAGCCTCTGTCTCTTCTGTCCAGGCCCTCATCCAGTGCAGAAATGCCACTGGGTGGCTAACTGACAAAGAATTAAGGCACCCCACTACTGGAAGGGGCAGAGAGTCTGGCTTTTGACCAAAGACCTTCCACTGAAAGTTGACTCCTGGAAACCGAGAAATCGAGCCTTACCCGATTAAACATGTCTCCAGTCCTTTGACAGTCCGACTGAAGTTACCTCCGTCCCTCCGATGGATACATCCTACCTTCCACATCTCGTGGATCAAGCCTCTCTGTCGTAGCCTCCTCTCTCCACCAACTGTGACCCCTCCACCTCCCTGTACTATCAATGGGGCACCTGCCTACACAGTGAATAAGTTGCTGGATGTCCAGCATCGGGGCTGAAGGCTCCAGGTTTTAGTTGATTGGGAGGGCTACAGACAAGAGGAGCACTCCTGGGTGCCTACTCATCTGAATAAGATGCTCATTCGGGATTTTCACCATCAGCACCCCAACCATCCAGCCCTAGCGCCAAGAGTGTTTTTGACCTGTGCAATATGTATAATACAGAACTGTTAATCTGCATATTACACCTGTCTCCATCTCTGTGGCATAACAGAATACTTTAACAGCAACATGCTCACCAGCAAAAAGCATGGCCATGGGCTTCAAATGTGTGGCAACAAGAAGCTTACAATAGTCTGTAGCTATGTAGACTTCTCAGTGTGTTTGATCATGCCCCAGACACTGATGAATCTAGCAAAAGAATCATCTTGCTTTAACAAGGCAACCACAAAACAACTTAATATGCACTTGAATTCTGCATGATTGCAACATGGAAATGGATGAAATGAAAGTGGATAGAATGAAACCATGAACAGGGTTGTATTTTGTTAACGTCCCCAGAAGTGCTCACTGAGCTTGCTTGTTGAGATAAGAGGGTCTGTTTCAATGAATATTTGTCTCTTGCCATCAAACTAGATGGCACATGACAGCTCCAGTTGAGTCAGCTGCTGCCTTCACCCAAATCTGTCGTAAAGGCACCTGAGCCCATACAGCTTGAATAAACTCATCTCACCCCTACTGCCTTTATAGGGAGAAAAGAGATGGGAACCCTGCTACTGAAACTACCACCCTGGTGAGTGTTTTATTTCACATTATCATTGACATGTGGGGTTGGCAGTGAGTATAAAGGTCTCATGTCAGTTTAATGTGCTTTTATTGCTCATCGGCTTTGGAGCCACAGAGGCAACACAGAGAAGCAAATCATATTGATCCCCCTCATGTCTAAGGTTTCACTTTCTGATATTATTTGCCTTCTCTCACCAGATTAACCAGGACAACAAACTTTCCCAATCTGAGTTGATTCTTCCAACTAAGTGCTTTGTGAACACCATAAAGTAACTTAGAGTTAACAAACACCCTGCCATAAAATGTACCCCAAGAATGCCCACCAGACTTTATGTACTGCGCTGATGACTCATCATCTGGACTTATACCTTTTTAGCCTCAGATCACCCTGGTAGTGCCAGAAACTATGAGCTGCTCTAATACAACAACGGGTTGCTCAAGGTGAAGGAATCATCTTCACCTCAAGCACCACATGCCACCCAAGTGCTGAGTACTCTCTCAGGTGGAAAACTCATTTGTATACTCATCCCACAAACAAACCCTTTCCTCCCCCTTGCTATTGACTTCTTAATGTATTTACCCAACTGGCATGGGTTCACTACCATCCATCATGGTTATCTGTGACCATGCCTATAAATTGCTATGCCTGGCCCCACCAGCAGGGCTGCCCACTGCATTCAACATGGGCAAGCAGATATTCAACAATCACATGCTCAGAAACTTTAACCTTCCAAGACTTTAAGGGCTTTCATAGACAAACATGGAGGAACTCACATCCAGCTGCATGAGATGAATGAATAGGTGGAACAAGTCAATCAGGAGATCAGAAGATTGCTGCAAACCTACCGCTTGCAAGTTAAAAACAATTGGGCATGTTTCTTTCCTTGAGACAAGTACACAGAGAATTCCCAGTGACATTTCACCATGGGTCTCACGCCCTTTCAGTGTGTACTAAGCTTTTAGCCGCCCCTTTTTCTCTGGAACACTCAAACAATGGATGCCCCAGCAATAGATGAGTGTTTTCTAAAGGTGGAGCAGGTGTGGGAGCAGGCAACATATCACCCCTAACACAGCCCAAGACAACACAAATACAGATTTCTGTCATGCTGAAATCCCCTATGAACAAAAATGGTGACCTGGTTCAGCAAAGCAGGATGACAAGCAGCCCTTTGCACATTACACATGGCAATTATAAGGGAAGCATATGGTAATTTGAGACTTTCCCATAAAAACTTCGTAATGGGTTGTAATGCAAGTATAATATTATTGTATCTCTCACCAAGACTGTTTACTAAATAAGATTAAATCATTTATTCTACTTATTCTACCTCGTTAGCACAAAAGCAGGTCTAGTTAGGAACAATGTTTGATTTTTAATGCAGAGTTCATGAGCCTGTACAGAGCTGTGTGTGTGTATTAGATTTATGTCTTTAAGTTTCTGAGTTTTCCTGCAGCAAAATAAAATCACTGAAAGGTGCAAATGCAAAGCAAATAAATAAACATCAGTTGAGTTAACATGCTGGTTTATGCCTCTTTATATTCCTGTATCCTGTATGCTTTCTCTACTGAGTTTTGATGCATGTTAATAAGGCTGTGAAAAATAAGACATAATGAGACAAACTAAAGTCAGAGTTGATTTTTTGATTTATCTGTCACTCAAGTGCAGCTAGTATAGGTATAAAATTAAATTAAAAAATAATTGCATGTCAGTAAAAGTGTAATATACATTTAAAGACAATAGTGAGGTAATGTTTGTCTGTTTTTTCTGTATATTTAATTATTTTATTTATTAATAAAACACATAAATGTCTTTGAAACATTTGTGTTCATGGTTCATGTTGCTTGTGCCAGACACAGCTATACCATGTAATTTTCTTCTTGCTCTGTAATCTTTTCTGAGGTATAGCAATTTTCCTTCCTATTTTTTGGTCAGGACAAAAAATCATAACCAACTCTGCAGTTTAGACATAACTTACCCACTATAAGCCAACAAGGTATCATAAAATGGCTTCTTTCTAATACGAGAACACGTTTGCTCATTTAATGTTGTGTCTGATGTGCTGACCTATATGAATGCCCACAGACAATGCTGGAGAAAAATTCCTCAACACTATTAGCCCTGCTCTAACTCTGCAGATGGCACAGGAGTGACCCAGCCTGGCAGAGTCAGCCAGGCCACAAGGATTGAGCTGAGGAATCACAGGGGTGAATGTCAGAAGCTGATGGTAAAGAGCCTAACTCATGCCAGAACATCACCACAGAAATTAATTCCAGCTCCACTCATCCTTCTCCACATCACTGATGGTGCTTTTGAGCAGGTGTGCATGGATCTGGAATCTGGAAGAATGATCTCTAAAATATTTTAAATATAATATGAAATATATTTACATTCCACTGTAAGAAAAATGATCCAAAAGCATAGATAACAAATAACTGACAATTTGTCCAGGACTGGCTTCCCCAGCTTGAAAAATTTAGCTTAAGAGTAGGTAAGTTGATATAAAGAGAATTTTCCAAGAAACACAAAGATTTAACACAGGATCTGAATTTGAATGAATTTCAAAACACATGGAATGGTTTAGCGAGTGAAGAAATAAAAAAAATACAGTAGTGTGCAGTGAGATACATTCAACAAAATGAAGATGAATCAGAAACCAAGTACTATTCAGATATTTATTTCATGTAATTACATATTGAAAAGAATAAGTAAACAAACAAAAATATATAGTAAAAACAAAAATAATTGTCTCTATTAAAAAATATTGTCGCTGTCGCTGTCTAACCACACATGGCTAGCAGCCCTTAAGGAGCACTGATTAAAATTGATGAAACTATATAAGAACTCTGTTTAGTCCCCCTTTCTGTAGGGTATTAATGCAGATATGACTGAATTTGACTGTGTTTTAGTTTCTCAAGTCCTCATGTATATCAAACTCAGCCTGTTTTTGGTGAGAGGCATGTAAAAGAACCATTGCTGATTTTCGTCAAAGGTAGGCTGCATAGCCGTCAGTGTGTTTCTGCCCTGTGATGGCCTGGCGAGCTGTCCATAGTGTACTCTGCCCTCGCCCGGCGTAGGCTGAGATGGGCGCCAGCCTCCCCGCGACATGGCTTGCAGCCTTTTAGGAGCACTGATTAGATTAAGTGAGACTATATAGGAACTGTTTAGTTTCCCTTCTTGTGAAGCATTAATTTCACTATGCCTAAATTTTACTATTTTTTAGTTCAGTGATAACCAATCTTATCCACAATGGGCCACACCTTTCACCTGTTTCAGTCACTGATCTCAAAAAAAAAAAAAATTGCTTGTTCATTAGTGTTTCAATTTTGAAGCTGGATGGCAGCCTTCTTGGCCACCATCTTGGCCACCTTGCTTTAAGATCTCAAAATGGAGCCGTTGAAAGCCAACACAGGCTCAAGGCACAAGCCCAAACACCCTGAAAATTTCACTGCTGATGGTCAGAATACCTTAAATTTAAACAACTTTACCTATAATTTCACTGTTATTTGTAAGTAATTAAAAACAATAATTAAACAATAAATACATAAAGAAAAAGCTCTCTGTATAGCTGAAATTTGGCAAGAAAAAAGTTTTAAAATGAAATGTATATCTTGGATGTAATTATTTCTATTTCCCCTGTCTTTTCATGTTTTTTGAGTATAACTTTCAACAGTAAATTCGTCTGACCAAGATGGCTGCCACCCAGCTTCAATACTGAAGCACTAATGTGCAATCTAGTCTTTTTTTAAAATAATTGAAAAAAATGGAAGGTATGGCTTCTGCTTGGTTGAAGTGAAAACCTGCACCCAGATCGGCCCTTTGAGGATAAGATGAAACATGGACACCCCTGTTTTAGTTCCTTGAGTTCATGTGTATATAAACCAGACAGTGTCTTAGTTTCCTTTTGTTTGCATGTTAGTTACTTTAAGTAATCATTAAAGAGTTTTGCATTTGTGTCTGCATAGCAATGTTCAAGTCTGACCAGCAATGTTTCCCCTTAAACCAATCGAGTGTTGCTTTAGCAGTATGCTTCGCGTCATTGTCCTGCTGGAAGGCGAACCTTTGTCCCAGTCTCAAATCATAAGCAGACCAAAACAGATTTTGCTCAAGAATATTTCTGTATTAAGCACCATCCATCTTTCTCTCAGATCAGTTTCCCAGCTCCTGCTGAAAAGCATCCTCAGAGCATGATGCTGCCACCACCATGTTTCTCTGTGGGGATGGTATTCTTGGGGTGATGGGATTTGTTGGGTTTGCGCCAGACATAGCGTTTCCCTTGGTGACTGAAAAGTTAAATTTTAGTCTCATCTGACCAGATCACCTTCCTCCATACACTTTGGGAGTCGCCCACATGCCTTTTGGCAAACTCAAAACATGCCTTCTTATTGTTAACACTAAGTAATGGCTTTTTTTCTGGCCACTCTTCTATAAAGCCCAGCTCTGTGGAGTGCACAGGTTATTGTGGTCCCATGCAAAAATACACCAGTCTCTGCTGTGGAACTCTGCAGCTCCTTCAGAGTTACCTTTGGACTCTGTACTGCCTCTCTGATTAATGCCCTCCTTGCCTGGTCTGTGAGTTTTGGTGGGCAATCCTCTCTTGGCAGGTTTGTTGTGGTACCATATTTTTTCCATTTGAAGATGATGGATTTGATGGTGCTATGGCGGATCAGCAAAGATTTCGATATTTTTTTATAACCCAACCAACAACTTTGTCCCTGACAGATCATGTGACAATTAGATTGCACACATGTGGACTTCATTTCACTAATTATGTAACTTCTGAAGGTAATTGGTTGCATCAGAACTTTTGAAGGGCTTGTTGACTTTTGAAGGGGGTCAATACATATGCACATGGCAATTTTCAGATTTTTATTTTTGAAAATTATTTTTAAATATATTTTTCTTGTTTCACTTCACCAACTATTTTGTGCAGATTTATCACATACAATTCAGATTAAAAACATTTAAAGTACAAGATTTAATGTAAAATAAAATAGGTAAAAAGCCAAGGGGGTGAATACTTTTGCATGGCACTGTATTCCTATGAATTCAAACATGGTCTCACCATTCAAAAATAAAAGCAGAGATACAGTAGTAACCCTGATCTAATCAATTTTGTGTAAGCAGACATAAGTTATTTTAATACTTTGTGTGGCTTGCAGGGCAAGGCCATCAGTAACAAATGTTGTCATAGAAAAATGATAGCAAATACATTTTTGGTGAGCAATCTGTATAAGGCTGTCATGTGCATGACAGTTTTTAATATAAATAGCATTTAAAGCAAGATAAATCTTCATAAAAGATGTGACCATATGGTTGAGAAATGTAGTTTTTTTTGACTGGACATAGATGCTATGTCTGGGTTCTCATAAGGATTTTAAATTTGTCAAAATGAAGGGCTCATATAACCTAATTAGAACTACTTCTAAGAAATAAAACAAACTCATGAAAGTCCTGAACAATAATACTTTTTCAGCCATTTAGGGAAAAGGATTCATGTGGGTGGGTCAACTAATATGAGAACACACTAAGAAAAATGATAGAGAATAAGTTTTCATCTCCATCTTCATTCCACTGATCTGGGGTCAGGTCGCGGGGTGTCTAAGTAGTGAGGTCCAGACATCATTCTCCCCAGCCACTTCCTCCAGCTCTTCCAGGGGGGACACCATGGTGGGCCAAGAGCCCCACTACCCTGCGAAGGAATCTCATTTCAGACACTTGCATCCGCGATTTTGCTCTTCCGGTCACTACCCAAAGCTTGTGACCATAGGTGAGGGTAGAAAAATAAATCAGCATTGCCTCCAGCTCAGCTCCCTCTTCATCATGACAGGCTGGAACAAGCTCCACTTTACAGGAGGGGCTACACCGATCTGCCTGTCGATCTCCTGGTCCATCCTTCTATCCCTCGTGAACAAAACCCTGAGATACTTGAACTCACACATGAGGCAGAATCTCTTTCAACACCCGGAGAGTGCATTCCACCCTTTTCCAGCTGAGAACCATGGCCTTAGAATTGGAAGTGCTGCTTCTCATCCTTGCTTCTCATGCTTCACACTCAGCTGTAAATTGCTCCAGTGAGAGCAAAAGCAGAGACGAGGTCCTATGGCAACTAAACCAGAAACCCTCAACACCTCAGCAGCGCCTAGAAATTCTATCCATAAAATTTGTAAATGGGACCGGTAAAAAAAGACAGCCTTGGCAGAGCCCAACCCCCACTGGAAATGGATGTTGTTACCATTGCAGACCAAGCTCTGGCTCGGGCAATACAGAGACCAAAAGGCCAGTAGCACTGGGTCCGGTACACCATATTACCACTGAGCCACCTCTTCCCCTCTTCACTCCCACTCATATTACAACTCGAACAGCTCCTTAAAATTGCCATTGGATCTGAATAAAAATATGTGATGACTTCTGAGAGACTGGTATAATCATCTACAGTGTATTCCCTTTTGTCATATGTCTGATTGTTGTATGCCAGACATCAGGTTCATTATTTTGCAGAGATATACTTTGGATTCACTGCAATTCAGACCATGATAAGGCACAAATAAATGAATGACTACATTAGTGAATTTGTCTTTACAATAAGAATGTCACTGTCTCAGCAAAGTCTAGCCAATCACAGCACAACACTTTCCAGCATGCATCTCACTGCTCACAATCACCTGACTTTTGACACAACTTTTGACTCCCAGCACATCTGTCTGTACTCATACCACTCAGTAAACACACTCTTGACAAAGTATTGCTTCTGTGTTCACTGCCAGTGAACACTAAACCATTTAAATTGTGTTTAGGCTCCCATTGTATGCATACTGTATGTACATTGTTTTACATTTATGATTCTCTAAAATCTATGATATTGAACTGTTATGTAAGACTCTTGTTTGCCTCATATTATTCATCTCTATGTTGGCTTGGATATTCTCTCTGCCTAATCCCCTAAACTCTGCCCATTTAATATTTATATAATTGCTTTTAACTGTGCTGTGTTATTAGCCGGTCTAGGTCAAGCCATAACATATGGGTTAATAAGAGAAATTTTATGGATTCATTTTAAAGATTGCTTATTCTTTAAATTCTTTTATTTTTAGTAGTTACTTCTGCAGAAACCGTCCAGGCTAAAATAATAAACAAAACACATATACCTATACAAAAACAATCTAATTTACCTAACACCACAAAGGAAACAAACAAAAAAAGAAACCACAGTGGCTTTCCTCACTCGCTAGCTAACCCAAAACCAGGAGAAAATGTTGGGGGAAATAAATGGCACCATCTTCCTACTAACCACAATTGGTATCAATAATTAGATCCAGGAGGAGTCAGCACCAGGCACAAGGTCATCGACAGAAGTGAAATAGACAGTAGAAAAATGTGGCACACACTGCAAAGTAAAGGCAATCAGTGCGCTGAGCTGTGATTTGCTGCTGTTTAAATACACCTCCTGAAGTTCATTCCACCAGTCACAACACAGGAGGCAGGCAAGTTCAAGTTCGTCCTTCAGTGTAGCAAAAACAGGATTTAATGCAGTGGGCTAAGCCTAAAGATAAGAGAAAAACAAAACACCCATTCCACTACAGACATAGACAAATGTTTTTTCGATTTGATACTTGTATGTTTATGTAGCACCTGGTCCTGGAGAAACGTTGTTTCATTTCACTATGTACTGCGTCAGCTATATGTGGTTGAAATGACAATAAAGCTTCTTGAACTTGAACTTGTATTCCATTATTAAAGCGCCGTTGAAATTAATTTGAATCCACCTTCTTCTTTGACAAAAAAATTATGGAAGCCAGATTTAAATAATGGTGTATTATAATTACAGATGCAAATGGATGACTCTCTTCCTCAGTGTCTCTCTGTGGCACTGTACCAAAATTTTCAGCATATTACTTGCTCGGTGGTGTTGAGTACCCCTGTGCATATATAAATGGGTGCACCTATACCTTTGTCTCTCTTCCTGTTTTACTAATCCTTGATGTTTTTTTTAGGTTAATAAAATGTATTTGTTAGTTTATGTATAATGGGTAAAGGACTGTACCAGTGTTGTACCTCGTGTGTGTTTTTAGTTTTTTTAATCTTATTTGTTGTGCAGGTGCTGAGGGTCCAAGGTGGCAGTTTGTTCCCTGGCGGTGATGTTTTGGTTTGTTTACTCTTGTTTATTCTTTTTTGGTGCTTACATTTTAGATCTTTATTATATTTGATCATTTTGTTGATAAGGTTTTTTGCTGAACTCTCCACTGTCTCTTGCCCTTGTGCTGTGACAAACCTGGGCCTTTAAGGACTTACAATAGATTAGTATTTCCTGGGGTGAAATACCCCAGGTGGCACTGCAGTAATAGTCTTGTAGACTGCATTTTTCCACACTTCACTATCACACATAAAATAGTGTTGTATATGTATATAGAAGCCATACATCAAATTAACACTTCACACCATTTGAAACATCAGTGAAAGTAAACAGAATGAACAGCAACTAAACCTGAAATGATTTAATAAATGTGGATTTTCTAAGACAGGAAAAATGAAGCAGCACTACACACACTCTGTCATACACTATAGTATTTAGTAACACACTCCATTGCCTTAGACTACATGTGCAGCCTGTCCAAAACAGAAACAACAAACACAAATTAAAAACTGTCATGTCAAACCATGCTTAATAAACAAGTCCCTTTACAGCTGTGAGGAAAAATATTTTTATGCTTTTGTGGATTCCTCTTCAGGCTCTTATTGCCAAGTGGCAATTAGAAACAAACAAGCAAATAGTGATGTGCACCAACAGACCATGCACTGGGCGTACAGTTTAAAAAAAATAGGGCTTTATGTAAAACTATACAGAATTGTTTAATTTGTAAAAGTGCAAGCATTTTAGATAAATTTCCTTAAATTGAGTATAAGTATCTCATACTTAGACGCTATTTCTTAAAGGAAAAGGAACATAAGTAGTCAAACAAATTAAATTTTGCAGTCTGTCAGATTTTTACTAAAACAATCTGCTTTACGCATTGGCAGCCCACACCCCACCGCCTCCCCCAACACACACACACCTTAAAACAAGAAACTTTTAATACATTAAATAAATTAGTGTGATCCTGAAATGGCTCTTCTTTCTTCGGTGGCTGAGGAGATTTGGCATGGACTCCAGAATACTCACCAACTTCTACTGATGCACCATCGAGAGTATTCTGTCTGGCTGCATCACAACCTGATACAGCAGTTGTAACGCTCCGGACCGCAAAGCTCTATAGAAAGTAGTCACAGTAGTCAACACAATGCATTACCAGGACTGAACAGCCAGCCATTCAGGACCTCTACACACAGAGCTGTAGGAGGAAGGCACCACAGATACTGTCAGTTATACTGTACAAGAGCACCTGGACTCACACAAGCAGATTCAGGGACAGTTTCTACCCACAATCAAGAGGCTACAAAGAAACAAAAGGCTACTGAACTGCTGATATACCGGACAATTTGTACACAATATTTTGCACAATCACTGTACACAGTGTACATGAACACAATACTACCTCTGCTTTACAGCCATTTTAGTATTTCTTTCAAGTATTCTGTATTTATTCTACTGTTCATATATTTTCACTTATCAGTATATTTTACTTCATTTAGCTTATATTTTTATTTCTTTTATTTATAGAGTTTTTATTTTTATGTAAATGTTTTCTTTATGACTTTCTTCAGCTGGTTTCTGCCCAGCAATGGCCTGGCGAGCTGTCCAGGGTGTACTCTGCCCTCGCCCAGAGTTGGCTGAGATGGGCGCCAGCCTCTCCGTTACCCTAATTAGGATTAAGTGGTTCAGAAAATGATGATGAGAAAATCAATGAATGAATGAATGTTTGCTTTATGCGCAATATCAGTTTTTTTACATGCAATATTTGTTTCTTATGTGCAATATTGAGGGGGCTCTGAGTCCAAGAATTTTATTGCTGGTAGTGATGCTTCATTGTTACCTGTATATGACTCTTCATGCTTCAAAGCTGAATCTTCATGCTTAGATTTGAACTGTGCATTATAAATGCAAGGATTGCACCAAAATCTGACAACAGTCTGAAGAGCAAACAGTGATATGTGTTCATCTAAAACAGAAAGTTAGAAAGACTGAGAAGCAGCAAGTTCAGGTCAGGTGCAAGTGAATTACCATCTCTGGCTTGTTAATGGAGAAAGGAAAATGTGATGATGATTCTCAGGCTCCACAACTGCTTTCCAAGCTTTGAACATTTTTCGCACATTCAACAAATTATACATTTTTTAATGTCCAGTCTGTGAGCTACATGTTATTTTTGTGTTTCCTCCTTTTTAAATCAAGACAGGGTAGATCCAGTGATACATAGAACCAAGACACTGGTGCCAATGCATAGCTGTGGCCGAGTCAGCTGTGGGTGTACAATTAGGGAGATTGAGGCAGAAAGGGGAGCTTCGGCCTGGAGGGAGCACCACTGCTGCATCGGTTGAGACAGCGCTCGCAACATCATCCAGTCCAAAGGTACATTAGACAGAGTTACCTTGTAATGCACGTCTATCTCAAGTTAGAAACATACGTGAGCAACATGTCAATAACCCATAAACAGATGGTTTGAAGTATCAAGAGGCACTTATTTACACTCTCAGCCCCCACCTCCAAGACAGCAAAGAGCTTAGTGACAGACAGTGATGATACAGCTGCATTCAACCAGGTCGATGAAGAGAGTTGTATGGACTATATCACTTCATACTTCCAGTCTGATGCCTTGCTAGAGCTAGAAGATGAAGGCATAAGTAAATTATTTAAGTTGGACGACCTCATAAGTAATGCAATCATTGATAATGTGACTGCTAACTCACTAGTGTGGGAACCTGCTGGTGCTGCTATGGTTAACCCTGTTCCACCCAAACTGATTCCAGACCAGCAATTCCTGTATCACTTGATTTGACTCAGAGACTCCTTTTTCAGTCAAAGCAGGCAAACACAGGAATTTTCTATGACTCGAGGACCATAGAGGAAGTCTTCCTTCACACAGTTTATCAAATAGCCAAGTTACAGATGAAGAAATTCAGATTTCTAATTGTGAAAATAATCAGCAAGGAAAATGAACACCAGCGCAGGCTAGTCTAGCCTTCATGTCAAAAGACAAGTGCCAGTGTTGAAGTAGAGGAATGGTCATGGAAAGTGAAAACAGAAGTAACAGCTAAAGAGAACCCAAACTCCCAAATTGTGCAACAGCTAACTGCTCAAGTTGAGACTTTAATTCAGATGCTTGCTACATTAATGGCACAGCAAGCTGCAAACCCCTCAATGGTCCATATGCCCCCTCATCTCTCACCACAACCTCCTCAGCCCCTTCCCAGCCAGCTCCACCATCCCTCACCTCCTCATTCCCAGCCTTCCATCAGCCAACTCCCCCAATTCCCAACTCCACCTTCCCAACCTTCTCCCAGCCAACTGTCTACCCCAAGCCAGTTACACATTTCAGTCAAAACTATTTCCCCTTTGCCCAAACTGTACTGCACAGAACCAAACAGAATGTCATCATTGCTTTATGTGTGGGGAGACAGGACACAGGATGGTGGGATGCTTGAAGTGGACAAGGTTACAGGGAAATGAGCTTTGGTCTCTGTCATGGGACGGCCAGAGACCCAGCTAGAGTTACAGTCCCATACACTAGGGTGTGCTCCAAGACTGGCCACAAAGCAATTCAGACATCATAAGAATCTACAAGCAATTGCCAGACAAAACCAATTAAAGCACCAAGTTTCTTGGTTTCACCAACTTACCTAGTCGGTATGAAAAGCCTACCAAAATGCTTAATTGGTGGTTATCCAATGACTGTCCTCTTTGACCAGGTTCACAAATAAGCATCATACACAGGAGATGGGTCAAGAGACACATTCCCAACTACCCTGTCACCCCCTACAAGAACTTGTTGGTGAGGATTTTCAAGCTTTTGTGGTCAATGGCCATGCCATCCCCTGTGACTGGTGGGTGGAACTCGATGTTACTCTCTGAGGTCATGACAACTCCAACCTTGCAGTCCAGGCCCCATTCCTCGTCAGTAAGCTGCTCTTGCCTTAGCCGCTAGTGGGATCCAATGTGATCAGCATGATTATTGAAAGACATAAGTCAAATAGAGATGGTATTGCTATCTTTATCAGCCTCCTGTGTATTTGAAATGGACAAAGAACAAGTAGCAGCCATGGTCAGCTTTGTCTAAGATTCACAAAGGACAGAGTGTGGCCCAGCAACAGTAAGAGTTGGAAAAGACAATGTAGTATTTCCAGCTGGCAAAACAGTGCAAGTGTGGAGCAGAGTGCCACCCAACTTCAAAACCCTGACCCTATTGTACTTTATGAAGTCACAGAAGAGTACATTACTCTGAAAGAACTGAGTGTAGGGGATGGTTTCCTGGAGATCAACAAAGGTCAAAGATCCCATGTTAAAATTCTGACTGCTAATCATTCAAGACATGACATCACCCTTCCAAAGAGAATGACTTTAGGTACCATCCAACATGTCAGAGTCCTTAAAACTGATTTCCCAGAACTACAACATACTGAAAGCACCCAGGTTAATGTGACAACAGTACAGATCAGGAATGACAGCATTTCTGACAGTGTTGCTGTTGAACCCTGGTTACCCCCAGTCAACACCAGTCACCTGAGCCCAGAACAGCAAAGGCTGGTTAGATAGGGGCCTTCTCCTGTGACAGTAGCAACATTGGGTGTATCCCCTCCTTACAAATGGAAATCAGACTTAAAGACAACACTCCAGTACAGAGGGCTTACAAGGACTTACTTATTCCCAATCCACTTTACAAGTAAGTAAAGGAGTATATCCAAGAACGTTTGTTGAAAGGATGGATTGTTAGGTCACAGTCACCCCATGCTTCCCGTCATTTGCATCAGAAAGAAGGATGGTTCGCTGTGCCTGTATGTCGATGATCACCCGCTTCCATGAATCCAGAATCTCAGAGACTCACTTGGATGCTACAGCTGGTTTTTCGATCTTGGATCAGGGGAAAGCCAACTAGGGTTCATCGATGAAGGATCAAGGTATCTGTCAGCATTCACAACCCCTTGGGGACTCTATGAGTGTGTCAGGACACCCTTTGGGTTGTCAAGTGCTTCAGCAGCCTTTCAATGGAGCATGGAGAAGATGCTAGATAAGCTCCACAACAAGTGCTTTATTCCTTATCTTGATGATGTGCTCTGTTTTTCCAAGACATTTGAAAAACACATTGAAGTACTTCATAAAGTCCTTAGAACTCTCCAATGTCATGGTGCAAAGCTAAAATCCTAGAAGTGTGAGTTATTGCACAAAGAGGTCCACTATGTAGGTTGTCTGGTGTCTGCAGATCCTTTAAAGGTGGACCCCAAAGACATTGAGGCAGTTCAAGTACTGAAAGACAAAATGCCACATACAGTGGAAGATGTAAGACAACTGCTTGGATTCCTAAACTATTACCGGACATATGTCGAGAACTTCTCATGCATTGCCAAGCCCTTGTATGACCTACTCTAGGTACAACCGAACATGTCACAACCAAAAGGAACAAGAGGAACAAGAGGGAGAGCTAAGTGTCCACAACAATCATCTTGAACTTTAGTACAATGGAACAAAGAGCACCAAGAGATTTTAGATCATCTAATTGACATTCTGACAAAGGCACTGGTATTAGCATGCCCAGACTTTACTCGTCCCTACATACATCACACTGATGCATCCCAGAAGGCCTCTGTGCCATTCTCCACCAGAACCAGGATGGATCAGATAAGGCTCCCATACTCTAACACCGGCAGAACAGAACTATTTGCACAGTGGGAAGCTGGAGTTTCTGGTTCTCAGGTGGGCTAAATGTGATAAGTTCAGAGACTCCTTATTCTATCCCCGACATTTCACTGTATTCACTGGCAATAACCCACTGATGTATGTCCTAAGCACATGCTTAAAGCTTAATGTGGTTGAGCATCGTTGGTTGGGGCAACTTTTCCACTTTGATATTAAGTATTGTCTAGGTAAAGTCAACATTGATGCTGACACCCTGTTGGGCTGTCCACTCGACATCAATGTGTTTATGGAAGAGTATTCTGAAGAGCTGACAGAGGAAGCAGTCGGAGCAGTATGGGAAGGAAGCCGCAGGACTCAACAACAGGATGTTCCATGGGTAGCCGCTCTCAGCCTTAGCTTCCAAAGCCAGCCTCTCAATGAGCCTCTACAAACTATGAGTCATAATGAGCTAGTAAGAGGAGCAGGCCCAGCCATCAGGAGAGTGTTGGAGCTGAAAGGGAGTAGTGTGCAGCGGATGGAAGATGACAGAGTTAAGGGGGATATAAACATGAGGAGACTCTTAAGAGAGTGGAGCCAGTTGCATGTAGAAGAACGCTTACTCTACAGGAAGACTGCAAGTTGCAAACAGTTGGCCCTGCCGGCCTGCTATAGACAAATGGCTATGACTCACCTCCATAACAATATGGGCCATGTTGATGTAGAAAAAGTAAAAAACCTAGCTTAAGAAAGGTTTTATTGGCCATTCATAAAGACAGAAATAGAAGAGCATGTAACCAGAAGGTGCTGCACCCATAGGTAATATCACATCCAGCTCACCTCTCAAAATAGTCTGCATTGACTTTTTCCACTTGGAAGCAAGTAAAAGTGGATTTGAATACATCCTCATTGTGGTTCGACGATTTCAACAGGTTCGCACAGGCCTATCCCACCAAAAACAACGCTGGTAAGACAGCTGCAGACCGAATTTTCAGTAAATTCATTCCCAGATTTGGCTACCATACAAAACACCATGACCAGGGTCAAGAGATTAAAAATGAATTGTTCATGTGGCCTGGGCCACTCCAGAACTTAACCCTACTGACTGACTGAACCGCACCTTGTTCCAAATGTTTCAGACCCTCAGTAAGAGCCGTCACCCTCATCTCCCCATTGATCCTTTATTCTGTCTTATGGCTAAATAAGAACCAGACACGCCACAAGGTTATACTAAAAATGGGCAGTAAAGATGATTAAAGCTTATAGCTAATACCAACAGTCAACAGTCCAGTTCCAAAGGTAAAGTACAATATGAAAAATTATGTAATAGTGTAACCGTTCAGCCTGAAGAGTCTTGGTATGCAACCTAAGTGAAAGAGGCAGACCCGGAAAAGACTATCTATATAGTAAGGGAGTAGGTTGGAGAAAATCCTGTCTACAAGGTGAGCCCAGAGGCTGGAGGTCACCCTGTTAATTTTCTACATCAGAACCTGTTGTTGCAATGAACGATCTGCCAGTAGAAGTCAACAGGAAACAGGAGACAAAAGATACAACGGGAAAGTCAGGAAGGAAAAAGGAAGAAAAGAGAGTTGACAGAACGACCAAAGGCTCCAGTTCAGCTGAGCCTAGATTCAAGTGAGTCAGAAGAGGATATTGCCTATTGGCTCTAGATCCCTGTCAGTTACCAAAAAGCAGATGGTCAAAGTCAAGTCCGAACTCTTGTATATGAGCCACAGGGTCAACTCAGGCCGGTTTAATGCCTCAAGAGGCAAGACCAAGTCAAGCATTCCAAAAACACAGACCTGAGTCAGCACAAAAGAGTACTGTTGAAGGAGCGCAATCAATTGTATCAAGTGATAATGAGCAGGAGCATGCCACAGACCATTGGCAAACTCCTGCTACCTTGGCCCATCTTCACTTAAGTAATGATGCTGGACCACACCAACATCCTGGACCTAAACCTAATACAGGCCCAGAATAGTCACCCCAACTAAGGAGAGCCATGAGGCAGAGGGTACCCAGCTATGTTGTCACCTACCCAACATTGGGCCAGCCACACCCCATGTTAAACACAGTGACTGTCAAAGCCATGCAACGCACACCATACACATACTTACCTTTTGCATATCCCATCTTGTGCTTTTAAACTGAATGACATTTAGAAGAGACAATTCACATAGACACACAAACATTCCTCCGAGACTTTATACACACATGCCATACACATACTTACCTTCCACATATACCATCCCATGCTTATGAACTAAAAGACATTTAGAAGAGACAATTTGCACAGACACCCAAATATTTCTCAAACTGAAGAGACCTTATATGCACACACACCATCTATAAGACAGCATCCCATCATGGACTTGGAAAGAGATGCACCAAGAAGGTTTTAGTAAAGAGTAATGTTTAATGGTTTAGTGGAATTCATGTTCAGAGTTTAAAGTCAGGTGTCAGGAGCCACCCTTTAGTGTTGGGGAGCATGTGGTGCACCCCTTCCTTGAATTGCCACCTTACCATAGTGGAGGGCTTTGCATGTCCTAATGATCCTTGGAGTTATGTTGTCGGGGGCATTATGCCCCTGGTAAGGTCACCAAAGGCAAACAGGTCCTAGGTGAAGGTCCAGACTAAGTGTGTTTCAGAATACCCCCATGGATAAAGAAAAAACAAGGAATCAGTTTCCTTTGCCTGGACTGGGTTACCGTGGTCCCCCCCTGGAGCCGGGTGGGGGAGGGGCTCCAAGGCAAGTGCCTGGTGGTTGGGCTTCTGCCAATGGAGCCTGGCCAAGCTAAGCCCGAAAAGGAGACATGGGTCTGCTCTCCATTGGCCCACCACCTGTGGACTGGGGTTTTAGGGGTCGGATGCATTATGAGTTGGGTGGCAGCTGAAGGCATGGGTTCTGTCGGATACCCACTAGATATTGTTGGAGTCATCTCAACACAGCTTGGGCTCTGGAACCACCCATCTTGAGAGAAGCTGGACCTTATTTCATTCTGGAGTTGCAAGAGGAGCTTCCCTCCACCTTTGGTTGGGGGCACGGGTCCTGTCTGTTGTATGTGCTTATGCACCTAATGACAGTTCAGAGTACCCCCACTTTTTGGAGTCTTTTGGGGGTGTGTTAAAGAATACTTCCCCTGGGGACTCCAACATCATCCTGGAAGACTTCAACACCCATGTGGGCAACAACAGTATGACCTGGAAAGGTGTGATTGGTAGGTATGGCCTCTTTGATCTGAACCCGATTGGTTTTAGGTTGTACTTCTGTGCCTGTCATGGTTTGTCCATCACGAACACCATGTTGGAAAATAAGCTGTCCATAAGTGCACTTGGCACCGGGACACGCTAGGCCATGGCTACATATTCTGGACACTGGGGTGAAGAGAGGAACGGAGCTGTCATCCAATCACCACCTGATGGTGAGCTGGCTCCGATGGCAGGGTAACCCCCCGAACCTGGTCGTGGACACCTGTGGTAAGGGGGGCCATCCAGCCAGACACTAGGGTGTCAGTTCTTCACAAACACTGTTTACAATGGAAGTGGGAAGCTGCTCACCTCGACTAGAGATGTTGTCGAGAGGTGGAAGAAATACTTTGAGGACATGCTCAATCTCACCAACCCTCCATGGAGGAGGAAGACCCTGGGGCTTTGGATGGGGGTCTGCCCATTGCTGGGGCTGAGGTCACTGAGGTAGTCAAAAGGTTCCTTGGTGGTCATGGGTGAGATCCGCCCTGAATATCTCACAGCTCTGTTGTAGGACTATCTTTGTTGACACATCTCTGCAACATCGTGTGGTCATCGGGGGCCATACCTCTGGATTGGCAAACCAGGGTGATAGTTCCCCTTTTTAAAAAGGGCGACCGGAGGGTGTGTTCTAACTATCGTGGAATCACACTCCTCAGCATTCCTGGAAAAGTCTATTCAGGAGTACTGGAGAGAAGGATCCAACCAATAATTGAACCTAGAAAAATGTGGTTTTCATCCTGGCCGCAGTGTGCTCAACAAGCTCTACACACTCTACAGGATCCTGGAGGGGGCATGGAAATTTGCCCAATCTTTCCACATGTGCTTTGTGGATTCAGAGAAGGCTTTTAACCATGTCCCTCAGGCTGTCTTGTGGGGTGTGCTGCGGGAGTATGGGGTTCCAGACCCGTTGCTACGGGCCATTAGGGTCTCTGTACCACTGGAGCCAGAGCTTGGTCCTTGTTGGTAACAACAGGTCAAATTCATTTCCAGTGGGGGTTGGGGTCCACCAAGGCTGACCTTTGTCACCAGTTCTGTTCATAATTTGTATGAACAGAATTTCTAGGAATAGTCGAGGTGTTGAGGAGTACTGGTTTGGTGACCATAGGATCTCATCTCTGCCTTTTGCAGATGATGTTGTCCTTTTGGCTTCATTGAGTCAGGACCTCCAGCTCTTATTGAAGCAATTCACAGCTGATGGTTCCGAGGCCATGGTTCGTAGCCGGAAAAGGGTGGAATGCACCCTCCAGGTCTGGAATAAGGTCCTGCCTCCTCACTGGAGGAGTTCAAGTATCCCAGGGTCTTGTTCACTACATTCCAACCCTTACCTATGGTCACAAGCTTTGAGTAGTGACCAAAAGAACAAGATCGTGGATACAGGCGACTGAAATGAGCTTGCTAGCAGGCATCTAATTAGAATGCCTCCCTAACGCCGCCTTGGTGTGGTGTTTCGGGCATGTCCAACTGGGAAGAGATCCTGGGGTCAACCCCAGAACATGCTGGAGGGATAATGTCTTTCAGCTGGCCTGGGAACACCTCGGTGTCCCCCCGGAAGAGCTGGAGGGAGTGACTGGGGAGAGGGACTTCTGGACCTAACTGCTTAGGCTGCTGCCCCCGTGACCGACACCGGATCAAGTGAAAGAAGATGATGATGATGATGATGAAATTTGGTATATTTGCAATGTAAATCTTGAACTTTCCCTTCATTTGTACTTTGTACAGAGTACACTCATTCATTCATTCATCATCTTCCGCTTGTTCCGGGGTCGGGTTGCAGGGGCAGCAGCCTAAGCAGTGTGAGGAACAATACTAGTAAAATTAAAGTCAGTAAAGTGACTTTAAGTGGACAAAATGGCAAAGTGTCTCTGTTACTCAGTCAGTAAAGTGTCTAAAGTCCTTAAAGTGGCAAAGTGTCTCTGTGCAACAAAGTGTCTTTGTGCAACAATCAGTTGAGGTGGAAGTTTTTTGTTTGTGTGTGGGGAAAGTCTACAGTGTCCAGGTACCATTGTTCTGGTTTAGGGCCTGAATGGTCTGCGGGAAGAAGCTCCTCCTCATTCGCTCAGTGTTTGCCTTCAAGGAACGGAAACGTTTCCCTGACTGCAACA
>JAOUQZ010047892.1:2500-25168 GCA_028564935.1 Neosilurus hyrtlii | reverse complement strand
TATATATCCAGTACAGTGTGTGTGTGTGTGTGTGTGTATTTATGTCTTGCGTGTGAAGTGTGTGTGTGTGTGTGTGTGTGTGTGTGTGTGATGTCATGTCTCTTCGAGTTTGGCAGCATTCAATTTGTTTACAGCAATAGGGTAAAATCTGTTCTTTAGTCTGTTAGTTCTGGTTTTGATCATTCTGTGCCTTCTGTCCGATGGAAGCAGTTCAAATAGGTTGTGTCCGATGTGTGAATAATCTTGAATAATGTTTTTAGCCTTTTAAAGGCAACGAGAGCTGTGTAGTTTCTCCAGAGGGAGAAGAGGGCATCCAATGATTTTTGGGTGGCCTTTATAACCCCCTTTAGCATCTACCTTTGTGCCCCAGAACAGCTGAAGAACCACACACAGACAATATGTCAAAATGCTCCTAATTGAGCAGCAATTAAAGGTAACAAATACTTTTTTGTTTAACATGGTTTCTTCTGAGGACCCTCTGAAAATAAAGCCTCTGTTGGGCCGTTTTCACCAGTTGAACTGTATATGACTGTCAGGTGAGGTCATCCGTCAAGTGGACAACCAGGAAGCAGAAGTTAGACACCTTCTCATTATGTACTCCGTTTATGAAGAGAGGCACAGTTTTCTTTCTCTAAAAGGCCACAATCAGCTTCATGGCCTTTGTCATGTTCAGGATCAGGATATTGTTGGTGGACCACGATGCTAATTGCTCCCCCCATGACAGTAGTAAATTTGACAATGGTGTTTGTGTGGTGTGTGGGAAGAGGGTATACAGCAGGGGGCCCTAAAGCACGCAGCCCTGTGGGAGCCAATGCTGAGGCTGAGAGCCTTAGAAGTGTGGGGGCCCACTCTTGTCCTCTGGGTGCAGTCCATTAAAAAATCCATAATCTAACAGCAGGTGACGTGTGGAACTACCAGGCCCAGAAGTTTCGACTTCAGTCTGTGTAGCAGAGAGCTGAAGTGAATGAAAAGCAGCCTTGCATAGCTCCCCTTTGCTCTAGGTGGGACAGAACAATGTGAAGGGCTGTTGCAATGGCATCCTCAGTCAACCTGTTTAATCCTGTATGCAAACGGGGATGGGTAAAGGTGGAAGACTGGAAGAATATAACTGTGACTAATGAACTCTTCTTTTACCATTGCACTGTTATAAGAATGCCTTAAAACCTCTCTTTAACCCTCCCTCCTCTATCTCTGTGTTTTGCTAAGGTACGAATGATACGTCTTGGATGCTGGCGATCGTGATCCTCTTGATCCTTCTGTTCTCTGAGTCCTGTGGTCTGTCCTGGTGTGCTGATGCTGGCTGGAGTTCTCATCTCGAAAGCTTCTCGCTCCTGCTGATGAAGATCCATATGCGCTTAATCTGCACTCACCAACTGTGAAGACGACTTTACACTACTGGTGATATAAACTCTCTTGCTGCAATTATTTAGGACTTACAGTTGTGGTATAACCAACTGAAGTGCATGTTGGACTGTAATGGAATTTTTCTTATATAGTTCGTATTCTGTGGCCTCACCCAAATGAGGATGGGTTTCCCTTTTAAGGCTGGTTCCTCTCAAGGTTTCTTCCTTGTGTCAACTGAGGGAGTATTTCCTTGTCACTGTCGCCATGGGCTTGCTCATTAGGGATGTGTTGGGGGTTGTAGAAAAATTCTTAGATTCCTCCTTAAATTAATTTTACTATGTAAAGCTACTTTGTGACAATGTCAATTGTAAAAAGCGCTATACAAATAAAACTAAATTGAATTGAATTGAATTGACTCCTGAGCAGTTTTTCAAAACATTTCATCACAACAGGGGTAAGTGCAATGGGGCTATAGTCATTCAGACCTGTGATGCTTGTTTTCTTAGTCAGTGGGACAAAGGTGGAGGACTTCAGGCAGCGTGATATGGTGGAATGGGACAGGGAGTGGTTGAAGATCCTGGAAAAGACCCCAGCCAGCTCATCTGCACAGTCTTTCAACACACGCCCAGGCACGCCTTTCTTGGGTTTACAGCTCACAATGCATGCCTCAGGTCACACTCATCCACCGTGAGGGTGATGCTGCTATAGGCTGCTGCTTGTTGTGTGCTCACCTCAGGTGTCTCTACCTCAAAACAGGCGAAGAAGAGGTTCGACTCCTCCACCAATAATGTATTGACACTGGTGCATCTGAGGTCTGCCTAGTAGTTGGTGATGTTCTGGACTCCCTGCCACACCTGCCTGCTGTTGTTGCTGTCAAG
Source organism: Neosilurus hyrtlii (assembly GCA_028564935.1). Taxonomy (NCBI): domain Eukaryota; kingdom Metazoa; phylum Chordata; class Actinopteri; order Siluriformes; family Plotosidae; genus Neosilurus; species Neosilurus hyrtlii. The sequence goes on along the minus strand of JAOUQZ010047892.1, from coordinate 22,946 downwards.
ATGTTTCTCGATCCCCCTCTTGTAGCCCGACTTGGCCTCCCAGATGTCTCTTTTTAGGTTGGCATAGGCCACACTATAGTGGGCGCTGTCTCCAGATCTGAGGGTGATGTTCTTTTTTTTAATAACTGCTGGACCTCCCTGGTCATCCAGGGCTTCTGATTGGGGTAGATGTTAATGAGTTTTTCCACGGTGACAATATCTGTGCAGGTTTTGATGTAGCACAAGACACTGTCAGTGAACATCTCCAGGTCTTAATGTTCAAAAATGTCCCAATATGTCCTGTTGAAGTAGTCCTGCAGCTGCTAAGAGGCTACATCTGTCAAAGTTTTAATAGTCTTGTAGTGGTAAGAGCTGTTTTCCTGAGGGGGGTAAATGCCGGGATTAAAAGCAGGGACATGTGGTCAGATTGGGCTGGGTGGGGTAGATGTTTGGCCCTGTAGCCCATCTTGATGATAGAGTACACCTCATCCAGTATATTTGCTTCTCTGGTAGCACACTTAACATGCAGGTGGAATTTATGATGCACTGCTTTTTAAGTCCACATGATTAAAATCCCTTGCTACAATGCACATGGTATCAGGATGCATGCTCTGCTGTCTGTTTATGCCCCCATGTCTGAGGGCTGTGTAGCATTAGCATCTGGCAGAATGTAAACAGCGGTGATCATGACCACCATAAACTCTCTAGGGAGGTTGGGTCTGCATTTAACAATCACATATTCCAGGTCTGGGGAACAGTGACTATCAACAGTGACTGCGTTAGTACACCAGCTGGGATTAACATAAATACAAAGCCTGCCTCCTCTATTCTTAACTGAGTCACTGGTGTGGTCATGCCACTGAGCCATGTAGCCCACTAGCTGGATAGCAGAGTCCAGGATGAATGAATGAAGCCAAGTCTCTGTGATTATCAGGATGCAGCTATCTTTTGTTATGTTTCCCACAACCAGAACCCTCGGTTTGTCGAGTTTATTTGCGAGGGATCTTGCGTTTTTTTCGAAGACACTAGGAACTGGTGGTTTGTGACGCTGCTTCCATAGTTTCATTAGAGCGCCGGTCTTGCAGCCTCGCTTTTGCTTTCTTTCCCTGTGCCACCTCCACTTTCAGCATGCGGAGATGGTAATCCACAGAGAGACGGGGCTCCTTACTATGTCCTCATGTGAGTGGAGAAACTTGGCTGTAATGCTCTGCTCACCACAAACTTCGATCTTAAGAAGAGCGTGCTGGCTATAGGTGGTGTTGACCCAGCAGAAAGTAGACTGGGTGAGAAACAACATACACGCAAACAACCAAAACAAACACTAAAAAAAACACTGAAAAGAAAAGCACTGAGCCACTGCAACTACATGCACTGCCATCTTAAAGACTGAATTCACCAAGTTCCCCTTAAGATCATCACAAATCCAAGTTTCCTCAAGGTCATTACAAATCCACAAAGTTCCCTCGAGATCATCACAATTCCACAAAGCTATCTCAAGATCATCACAAATCCATCAAATTCCCTCAAGGTCACTACATATCCACCAAGTTCCCTCAAGATCATCATAATTTGATTCCATGACCATCCATGCTCATCACAATTCTCTAAAATCGTGGAGATCATGGACATTGTGCCCCAGTGTAAACCAAGGGTAACTGAATACATCAGTAAAGCCACTTGTCACTTAAGAACAAAGCAACAATCCACACTTCAGGATTTCAAAGGAAATAAATTAAATGGAATGGAATGGAATATATAGCATAAATGGAATATAGTGTGGAATATTGTACTATAGTAAACAGATGTTTGTGTTAATTAGTAACGTGTAACGTAATAATATAAACGTTATTTGGAAATATGAATACATGCAGGTTTACTTGGGTGTTCATGGTGCTGCCTAGTAGTTTTTTATAGAATATTATCAAGCAGGAGTATGCTTAAACTAGGTCCATAAGTACTTGGACAATATTACAATACTAATATATAATATATAATAATATAATAATTTATCATTTTGTCTATTTCAGCACAATGGATCTAAAATGAAGTAGTCAAAGTGTGACTAAGATTTTATGCAAATTCTAATATGAATATGAGGAGTTTAACAAAAGTTTTTCATTACTCTTCTAGGAATTACAGCCTCATACATTCCTCCTATTTTCACAGGCTTATAAGTACTTGGATAAACTAATAATTATTAAGCATATAAGCACTTTGTTGCAAGTCTTTGACATCTGAAACCCATGGACATAACTAAATGCCGAATTCCCCCCTTGAGATAATTTGCCATGATTTTACTGTTGTCACCTTTTGCACCATTGCTGCTTGTTTGTGGGTCTTTTGACTTCAGTAAGGGAAAACTATGCTCAGTTGAGTTGACTGACTTAACCTTTTAAGAACATTCTATTTATTTGCTTTAATGAGCTCATGGTGTGCTTTTACTGTGTTTTGGGTCATTGAATAAATTGATATTTATTATCATACATGTAAATCAATATCTTATTCTATACATTTAAATTTATAGTAAATTTAAGTTACTCTATAAAGACGCTTTGCAACAGTGTCCATTGTAAATGTGCTTTATACATAGAATTGAATTGAACTATCATTAAAATTAAATATAAATGTAAATTATACTGAATGTACAGACAGCACAGTTGTTTCAAAGATTGATAAATTAAATGTTTGGTTGCTTAAATGTATAGCCCTTATTGGTAATGAAATAATTACTGATCAGCAATTTAATGCAATATGTTTAACAAAAACATGAATTAAACCCAATGACTATAAAGCATTAAATGAAGCTTCCTGTGTGAATCTGGACAGACTCTTCATAACTTGATTGGAAACTAAGTGCTTTGTACACTAAAAAAGGAAGTAGAAGGAGAATGTTGTTAAACTAATTCATTTATATTCCAGTTAGCATGGAAGGTAAGTGTCCTTAACTATAGAAAAGTTCTTAGTGCTGCTATGGCAGTGTATTTTTCAAATCTAATGGAAGATGACAAAAATAATGCAATATAATTATTTAATATTGTTACAAAATTAACTATAAATTAGACCATTAAGAAAACAAATATAAAATATCAGGTAAAAAAGTTTTCCCTACTCTTAAAGTAATGCCATTAAAGTAATATTATTAAAACATACCATTATTAATCCATCAACCAATCAAATTTTATTTATTTAGCTCTTTACATCAGCCAAGATGTGGCCAAAGTGCTTTACAGTAAGAAGTAAAGACAAATTAAACATGAAAACAGAATTATAGACATTAATCAACCATACAATAATCAAAATTTCAAAATAAAATCCACATGAACATAAAATCACATAACATAAAATCAAAATAAAGCCAAGAAAATGTCAGAATTATGTCACAGCAGTACTGAGTATAAAGAGCCATTCTAAACAAATACGTTTTAAGCTTAGATTTTTAAAAAATGGCAGGTCAGAGATAGAGAGGATATCAGGGGGTAGTTTGTTTCACATTTTGGGTTTGGTAACAGCAAAGGCATGATCACCTCATTGTTTATATCTTGACCTCGAGACACCAAATATTAACGAGACAGAAGATTGCAATGACATTAAATGACCTTAGATAAATTAGTTGGAGCAAGAACACCTTTAAAAACAAACAGTGAAACCTTGAAATCTATTCTAAATTTCTCAAGATCATGATGACTGTGGGAATAATTTCCTTTGCTAAGAGATGAAGTTGGAAGAAACTAGAGTTAATCTGTAAATAAAATTTCAAAAGCTGTCCAAAACAATCTCTAGGTTTTTTACTGCTGTTTTTATGTGTTGTCAGAGACCCACAACTAGAGAGAAGAGCACTAAACATGACTAATGCACCAAAAACAATAGCTCCTGTTTTGTTGTCATTAAAATAAAGAAAATTCTGTGACATCTACTGTTTTATGTAATTAATGCAGTGCAGCAATGAGTCCAGACCACCACCAGCACCACTATTGAAATTCATGAAATGGTTTATTTGTAAATCATCCACATAACAATGGAAATATATTTTATTTTTAGGTATAAATGACCCTACAGACAGGGAGAAAAGAATTGGCCATCTTTTAGAGATAGAGCAGTATTTTGACATCATAGAATAGAAAGGGCATACTTTAAGGTGGTAAATTAACTACTGCTGGCCTCTGATCAGGACTGTGTCTCCTTGCTTGAGTTACTTCACCTTAGTGCAGCTTCTGACACTGTTGACCATATGATTCTGCTTGATAGATTACAAAATGTTGTTGGAGATATGGAAATTGTTTCAGACTTGTGTAACTAATCATTATCAGATTATCATTACTATATGTAAATAGTGACTTCTCTGTACATATTAAGTTTGATGTTCCACAAGGTTATGTTTTAGGCACTCTGCTTTTTTTCTCTATACATTCTTCCTCTGGGTAATAATTTTTTTAAACAATATATTAGCTTCCACTGTTACACTGTAGGAAGTTTCAGCAAAGCCAGATGAGAGACACCAACTTAATAATGTCAAAGAATATGTATAAGGACACTGGATTTTTAATAACTTCCTCTTATTAAATTCTGATAAGATAGAAGCACTGTTTGGACCACATGCAGCAAGAAATATGCTTTCTGATTACAAAGTTACTTTGGATGGCTCACTTTCATCATGTGTATCAGTAAAGAATCTAGATGTGATTATTGACCCCAGTCTTTCATTTAGAGCTCATGTAGACAATATCACCAAAACAGCCTTCTTTCATCCCAGGAATATTACTAAATTAAGAAATATATTATACACAGGTCAGAAAGCTTTCTTTCCTATCAGAAATATTGGTAAGGAAATTATTTTTTTAAATTCCTTGCTTCTTAGATCCAACAATGTTAATATTCATGATTTCTTTAAAAAAAGAGTAAATTGGGAAAAACATTTTTTTATTCACACCAGTCTTAACCTGCCAAGTACACAATGAATTTTTGAACCAGGACATGATTTTTTGCACCAAGCCTGTCCTTTCCTCTTCCCTTTATGGCAGCTATTGTAACTACATCATGTACATCTATGCGTGCATACTTACCCATCAGATCTGTTGCCTTGGACACCCAGCTACTACGTCAAATCTAGCAATCTACACAATGCATGCACGTACAAATGTCTGGTGGGTAAGACTATCAAAAGTTATACTACTGACATGTGTGACACAACTGGACAATGTGTGCATTTCTTTCATTTGTTTTCATTTTTGAAAGTAGAGACTTTATATTTTATTGTACATGCAGACATTCTCCACCCTGAGCTGATGGCAGCAGCAGCATCACAAGCTACCTAAGGGTCCAGTTAATTTTAATACCACCCTCAGAGGCAAGATGAAAGGGAAGTTCTATGAAAACATTTTTAGGGCAAGCTTCTTATTTTGCCCTATCTTATGTAGCAGACAATTATAAATATTTTTTATTTAACTGTTCCTTGTATTCTTTTTCTATTGTGTTGTTAAAGAAAAAGTCCTGGTTGACTGCTTTGTAAAGTGGTGTAAAGACAATTATCTGCAGATAAATGTGACCAAGACAACAAACATTATGGAGTATTTTCAGAGTAAGAGATCCCCTTCCCTGAAAACTTATTTAGCTAAACATTCTATTGGGTAAAGAAGCAGAACTGAAGGTTCTTAGACACAGAGTTCTGATAAACTGGGATGTTTGGATGCTGTCACTTCCCCACTCTCACACGCTCACTCAGGTCCATCGATGGTGGAGGGGCTGATTGCATCATGTTACAGGGTGCCGTCATGTCTGTCCTCTTTCTTGTTTTCTTTTATTAGTAGCTGTCATAATAAGTCATGCTGGAGTCCCTGCTTGCACTCAACACTGATGAACTGTCTTCTTTAACCATTCCACTGTTATAAGCATACCTAACAATCACTTACCATATTTCAGAGCTATATATTCATTAATTCATTTATTTTCTGAACCCCTTAATTCTAATTAGGGTCGCAGGAAAAGTATAAAAGTCACCGCTGTGGCCATCACTATGCTCTTGCAATAGGATTAGCCGCATGACACTCACTGTAAAGAACAGTGCCAGTAGAACCTCTAAAGTAATTGGACTCAAAAAATAAGTAAAATAAGCCATATACACTCCTGCAAGAAAACTTGCTTCCTTCCGCCCTGACAATGTTCTCCAAATCTGAGTATTGGTTTTTACAGCAGGACAATGCTCCATGCAAGACAGCTAGGTCAATCAAGGCATAGATGAAAGACCACCAGATCAAGACTCTGTCATGACAAGCTCAACCTACAGACCTGAACCCCACTGAAAACCTCTGGAATGTGATCAAGAGGAGGATGGATAGTCACAAGCCATCAAACAAAGCTGAGCTGCTTTAATTTCTCAGAAGTGGCATAAAGTCACCCAGCAACATAATGAAAGACTAGTGGAGAATATGCCAAGACACATGAAAGCTGTAATTAAAAATTAGGGTTAATCACCAACTATCATCTATGTAGACTTTGACAAATTTGGTTACCATGTGCTGAAACATTCATTCATTCATTCATCTTCTTCTGCTTCTTCCGGGGTCAGGTCCCGGGGGCGGCACCTAAGCAGTGAGGTCCAGACGTCCCTCTCCCCAGCCACTTCCTCCAGCTCATCCAGGGGGACGCGAAGGCATTCCAAGACCAGCCGAGAGACGTAGTCCCTCCAGCGTGTTCTGGGTCGGTCCCAGGGTCTCTTCCCTTGTTGGACATGCCCGAAATACCACACCAGGGAGGCGTTCGGGAGGCATTCAACGTGAAGGAGCAGCGGTTCTACTCTCAGTTCCTCCAGGATGACAGAACATCTCACCCTATCTCTAAGGGAGAGAGATCTGCCACCCTGTGAAGGAAACTCATTTCAGCCGCTTGTGGTTGTGATCTCGTTCTTTCGGTCACTACCCAAAGCTCATGACCATAGGTAGGGTAGCATGAGGGTAGGAACGTAAAATGACTGGTAAATTGAGAGCTTTGCCTTCTGGCTCAGCTCCCTTTTTACCATGATGGACCAGTACAAGCTATGCTTTACAGCAGAGGCTGCATGTTTATGTTTACAGCATTTGGCAGATGCTCTTATCCAGAGTAACTTACAATTATACTTTTTTTTTATACAACCAAGCCATTGAGGGTTAAGGGCCTTGCTCAAGGGCCCAACAGTGGTAATAGTGGGGATAGAACCGCTGACCTATGGAACAGTAATCCATCACCTTAACCACTAAGCCACAACTGCCCTTGCCTTTGGATGGATTAAGGGCAGCCACAACTGCCCTTAATTCTGCACCTTTGGATGGATTAAGGGCAGCCACAACTGCCCTTAATCCATCACTTTAACCATTAAGCCACAACTGCCCTGCACCGATCCGCCTGCCAATCTCCCGCTCTATCCTTTCCTCACTCGTGAACAAGACCCCGAGATACTTGAACTCCTCCACTTGGGGCAAAACCTCATTCCAGACCCGGAGGGTGCATTCCAACCTTTTCCGACTGAGAACTATGGCATCAGACTCGGAGGTGCTGATTCTCATCTCAGTCACTTCACACTGGAGGTCCTGGCTCAATGAAGTCAAAAGGACAACGTTATCTGCAAAAAGCAGAGACGAGATTTTATGGCCACCAAACCAGAACCCCTCAAAACCTTGACTGCGCCTAGAAATTCTATCCATAAAAGTTATAAACAGAACCGGTGACAAAGGACAGCCTTGGCAGAGTCCAACCCCCACTGGAAACGAATTTGACATGTTGTTACCAATGCGGACCAAGCTCTGTCTCCAGCAACACAAAGACAGAACGGCCCATAGCAACAGGTCCGGTATTCCATATTCCTGGAGCACACCCTACAAGACACAGTCTTGAGGGACACAGTCAAAAGCCTTTTCTAAGTCAACGAAGCATGTGGACTGGTTGGGCAAACGTTTGACCTGTCGGGACCCGTCCGCTGCCACGGGAGTCCCACAGGCCAAAAGGACCTGATAGGCCTTCTTCAACTTGATAGCCCCCCTCACCGCAGGTGTCCACCACCTGGTTCAGGGGTTGATGACCTTCCGGCCACAGTTCTGGGCTGCCGCCTCAATAATGGAAAAATGGAATATGGCCCATTCAGACTCTATGTCTCTGGTCTCCTTTGGAATGTGGTGGTAGCTCTGCCAGAGGTGGGAGTTGAAGGCCCTTCTGACAGGAGACTCCGCCAACCGTTCCCAGGAGACCCTAACTACACGCTTGGATCTCCCAGGTCTGGAGGGCAGCCTCCCCTGCCATCTAAGCCAGCTCACCACCAGGTGGTGATCAGTTGACAGCTAAGCTCCTTTCTTCAACTGAGTATCCAGAACATGTGCACTTATGGACACACTTATGTTTGAACATGGTATTCGTGATGGACAAGCCATAATGAGCACACAAGTCCAACAACGAAACACCATTTGGGTTCAGATTGGAGAGGCTGTACTTATGAATCACACCCTTCCAGGTCACACTATCATTGCCCACATGGGCGTTGAAATCTCCCAGGATGATGAGAGAGTTCCCAGGGTGAGCACCCTCTAGCACACCCCCTGAGGACTCCAAAAAGGGTGGGTATTCTGTTATTTGGTGCATAAGCACAAACAACAGTCAGGACTCATCCCCCCACCTGAAGGCAGAGGGAGGCTACCCTAAAACATGTTATTCCTAAAACTGAAATACAGAAGGCACAGTCACTTGCCAGGGTGGTCTGACTTGGTACTTGGCATGTAATAGCCTGAGGTTGTGCTAAATGCTGTTTTTCACTCATCCTCATCATCATTATCATCATCATCATCATCATCATCATTTTCATCAGGTTTTCCCTTGTGACCTACCTGAACATAGATGAGGTTTCATGCACTCCACAGATCAAGTGTTGTATAAATAATCAACCCACTGAGTTGTTCATTGGCCAAGGGGTGTACACTATTCATCAGTCAATTCAGGGCATTAAGCAAGAAAAAACTATTTTAAGGAGTCCTCAGGGGCCCCCAAATTCAGCAAAGAGGGTTATAGGCCTGGCCAGCTGGTGCTTGGTGGTAGAGACTGTTGTGGGTTCACTAGATTGATAAGCTCCACGATAGCATTGGAGAACATACACGACCATGGCTACTGAGTTGTTTACACAGGTTTAGCTATGTGCTATGAGCAGCTGTATCTGGTTGTGTCTGTTCATATGTCATGTTTTCAGAAGTTAGACAGGTACAAGAACAGATAAAGGTTAAAAAAAGGTACAGGTTCATACAGGTGAAGGAACAAATAGTGTTTTTATGTGAGGGCAAGCAAAGGCAAACAGACTAGTGAACAGACAATCAGTCACACAAGTTTCTGGAGGAAAGATAAAAAGTATTAAGCAGTTTACCTGACATGTCCAATGATCTGACAAAGACAGGTAGAACCAACTCTTTACAGCCACAACAGTACAAAATGGTAAATGAACAAAAACTGAAAGGTCAAACTGGCATATGTAGAAAATTAGCAGGCAGGACAGCAAAAAAAGCACAGGGAGTATTTAGAGATATTAAGAGATAACAGTTGAGCAGGTGGGTGAAGAGAAAAGAAGAGTAAGAGCATGCCTTGATCTAGAAATCCAGGGAGCTGGACCTATGTAAGTGAGTTGGAGGAGGTCATATTATACTGACACAAAATATTTCTTCCTAATATGTGTGCAGGGCTAAAGGTTGGAGTAGTGTATTAGCAACAAGATAAAATTTGGAGTTAAATCATCAATGTTATGATTATATTTTGTCTCTATGACCTTCTGAAGCCTTTTGTTCTCTTTAGTGATGAACTCAGCTGTTTCTGTGTGCCGTCCTGCAGGCAAATTGGCTTATGCAAACCCCTCTGTCCCTTCTGTCCTACTTTACATTAACTCTGACTAACCCAAACCACAGTAAATGACACACTGACCGATGTGAGTGAAAAAGTTTACACACCCTCAGGACACATCATTTAGTGTGTTTGGTTATACAGGTGTTCCTTCATTACATTAAAATCTCTTTAGAATTCAGCCAGAAAATTAAACAGTTTTTAACTTTTTAACATTTTTAACAGTGCTGCAGTTTCCTGTTTTTTTTTCAGAGGTTTGCAGACAGACAAATGGACTGTGTGAAAGGTTAATGTAGGTATTTATTTTACTCATCTGTAAATAACAAATGTTCCATGAAAAAATAAAAAAGGATATTTAAAAAAATGAACAGAGCACACACTGCAGCCATGAAGAGATGGTAGGAGACTGTCACCAGCTTTGGAGGACAGGTCAACTGCAGCTCTGCCCATAGGCCACACAGATCCAAAATGTAAAAAAAGGACTGAAATGGTACAAGTAAGTCAAGTAAAATGTGCAGAGGGACAGAATGACAAGTTATTTATAACAAATCCTAAAAAATTTCAATCACTCTATGACTTTTTTAAGGCTCTCTGTATGTGGCATACTCTAGCCTTGGCAGTTTCTAAGGGGTGATGGACTGATAAACATATTTTGTTATTCTGTAGCTACAAAATTTTGTGTTTTCATAAACTTAATTGGCAATACGTGAAGTTTTTGTATTATCACCTGGTGGTGAGCTGGCTCCAGACCTGGAAGACCAAAGCATATAATATGGGTCTCCTGAGAATGTTTGGTGGTGTCTCCTGTCAGAAGGGCCTTCAACTCCCACCTCCAGCAAAAAACTACTACCACATCCCAAAGGAGGCAGGGGACATAGAGTCTAAATGGGCCATGTTCTATACTTCTATTATTAAGGCAGTAGCCCATAGCTGTGGAAAGAAGCTCATCAGTGCCTGTTGTGGTGGAAATGCCTGAACTCAGTGGTGTACACCTGCAGTGGGGGGGGCTGTAAAGCTGAAGAAGGAGGCCTATCGGGTCTTTTTGGCCTCTGGGACCTCTGGGACCATGCTGCCGCCTGGGCTGTTGCAGATGCAAAATCTCAGGTGTGGTTGTAGTTCTGTGAAAGCCTGAAAAGCAATTATTGGTTGGCTTTGAAAAGGTTCTGGACCACCATATCAGGAGGTGCAAGGAATAATTCAAGGACTTCTTCAAACCCACCAACATGTCCTCTGTGGAGGAGGAAGAGCCTGGGGGTTTGGGAGGGGGTCTGCCCATCACAAGGCAGCTCCTCAGTAACCAGGCTCCTGGTGTGGACAAGATCCCCCATGAATACCTCATGTTTTTGGATGTTGTAGGGCTCACTGTGTTGACACGACTCTGCAACATCGCATGGTCATTGGGGGCCATACCTGTGGATTTGGCAAACTGGGGTGGTAGTTCTCCTTTTTAAAAAGGGGGACCAGAGGGTCTGTTCCAACTATCATGGAATCACACTCCTTAGCCCACCTGGAAAATATTATTCAGGAGTACTGGAGAGAAGGATCTGACCGATGGTTGAATCTCAAATTCAGAAAGAACAATGCGTTTTTTTGTCCTAGGCACAGCACTCTTGACCAGCTCTACACACTCTACAGGATCCTGAAGGGGGCATGGGAGTTTGCCCAATCTGTCCACATGTGCTTTGTGGACTTAGAGAAAGTTTTCAACATTGTCCCTTGGGATATCTTGTGGGGTGTGCTCTGGGAATATGGTGTACCAGAACCATTGCTATAGGCAGTTTTGTAGCTATGTAGCATTTTTGAATCTCCATATATTTGAAGAGTTAAAAGGCAACTGGCCCAGCTGAGAGGAGAGGCAGATATCTGTGAACAGTAGTATGGTTTCATGCCATGTACAAGCACCACATATATGTAGATGTGGTGAGGAAGGACATTCAGGTAATTGGTGTGATAGGGAGGGATGCAAAGGACAAAGAAAGATGGAAAAGGGTGATCTGCTGTGGAAATTCTTCTTATATGGTTCGAATTTTATGGTTCACCTAAATGAGGATGGGTTTCCCTCTTGAGCCTGGTTCCTCTCAAGGTTTCTTCCTTGTGTCAACTGAGGGAGTTTTTCCTTGCCACTGTTGCCATGGGCTTGCTCATTAGGGATGTGTAAGGGTTGTAGAAAAATTTTAAGATTCCTCCCTAATTTAATTTTACTATGTAAAGCTGCTTTGTAACAATGTGAATTGTAAAAAGCGCTATACAAATAAAACTGAATTGGATTAAATTGTGGCAACCCCTAACAGGAGCAGCTAAAAGAAGATTTCTTGCATCTAATGAGGTTATTTTAACAAAATGATTGCTGCTCAGGAGTTAATACTCAGAGAGTTAGTTTTAGTAACCTTATTATCATGAATCATACTAAATGTACAGCCAGCACCTTTAATCAAAAGATCAATTGTTAAATTTTAGATTGCTTACATTTAAAGTGTTCATCACACATAAACACAGTACAAAAGAAGGCCCAGCAGAGGATGTACTTCCTGTGACAACAAATTTAACCTGCCACAAGAGCTGCTGATCATCTTCGACATCATCATCATCATCAATCATCCAGTCAAGATAGCTGTCTTGGCTTCCCACGATATGCTTCCTCCAGCCAACACTATCGTTCGTTGCATTTGGTAGTTCTTCTAAAGTGCAGCCTGTATCATGCATTAGTTGGTCAACAGGTTTTATTTGGGCAGCCAGGATTTCGTCTTCTATGACTGGGTATTCAGAGCAGCATGTCTCTGGTTAGTTCATTTTTGCTGCGCCAACAGTGTCCTGCAAATCTCAATCTTTGTTGGTGTATTTCCTAGCCGATGTCAGAGTCCAGGTGGTGAAGCCATACATGAGTACTGATTCTACAGTAATTTGCAAGAAATTTCTCTTCAGGTTTTGTGGTAGACTGAATTTCCAGATTTGTCTAGTTTGTTGAGAGCTTCCCATGCCTTTCTGAGTCTGATGTTGACGTCATGTTCGGTTGGGGTGATGAAACTATTAAATATTTAAAATCTTCTAGGACTTCTAGAGTCCTATTTCCTTAGCTGTCCTCTCGATGTTATGGAGGAGTGAAGTGTCATTAAGGTTGTCTGCCAGCACTGGTAGATCATCAGCATAATCTGCATCTGTTAATTTTTAAGCTGGATAACGTCTGTTTTTCTGTTTAGAGAGGGTGATGCCAAGTTCTAAGTTCTTGATTAGAGCTTTGCGCAGCACATAGTCTGGGCAGATGATAAAGATGAAAGGGATTAGCCTGTTTCCTTGGAGAACTCCTGCTGTGATATCAAAGAAGTCTGTGTCTCCATCAGTGTACTATAGAGCAGGTGTTTTGGTATAACATCATGATGGCCTCTATTGTTTCCATTGTTGGCCCATATGCAAACAGTATATCTTATATCTTACCTTGGTGATTCAAGTTTTTGTATTATATCCCTTCCAAAATTTGTCGGATAATAAGTGTCTGTCCCATTGTTGATCTGTTGCTGCGGAAACCATTTTGATTTTTCCTCAAACTGGATCTATCTTAGGTCGTATCATGTTTAGAAGCATTAGGTTGTAACTCTTTGCTGCAATTGCTGGTAATGTGATTCCCTGGTAATTCTTTGTTAGTCTAAAATTGCCTTTTTTGGGAAAAGGAGGTAAACATCTTTCAGTCCACAGTTCTATTGGGTCTTGACAATAGACACTGTTACAGCATTCTAACAACACTGGGTGGAATTAATCCAGTTTTCGTACTTTAGCTGGTATTTCGTCCAGTCCACATGGTTTTTCATTTTAAATGCTTTTTATGGCAACCAAAAGTTCATTCTTTGTGAACGGCCCTTTCTTGATATCCAGCTCTTTTGAGATAATCCGTCTTATTTAATGATTCAGGGTGCGTTACCAAGGAGCTCTTGGAAGTGCTGTTGCCATAGTTTGATTCCTTCCTCTTTTACTGTTTATTCTGCCACTAATTTCATTTACAGTTTTCCAGGCGACAACATATATTTTGTTGTTTTCAGCGCTTGTGACTTGATCTATTTTTTGTTAGAGATAACTTGTATGTTCTGCCTTATAGGTATCTTTGCTTATGGTTAGAGAGTTATTGAAGTAACTGATGCTTTCAGGAGTTGGATTGGAATCCTTCGTCTGTGCAGTTTTGTATAGTTGTTTGCGTTTATCGAAGATTTACTCTGTTATTGAATGGCATTCGTTTTTTGATTTTAGGTTTCAGTGGGATGGTGTCTGCAGCTGTTTCTTTACATGCCATTTCTAAGTGGTTGTGTGTCGTATTGGCGGATTTTGTTGGCGTAGAATCTTGCATAGCATGAAATCTATTTTTAACTTTGGTGACAAAAGTATTGTGGACTTCCAGGTTGGTTTTCATATTTTCCCAATCATATGGTGCAGAGTAAATGGGTTTCTTCTTATTTGTTCAAAGACTTAATCTGGTCTGAGCAGAGACAACTCAGTGGTCTGATGCTACATTGACAAATGAGTTTAAAGCCCTGCAGGTTTTTTTTCACTATTTTCCCATTTTTATTGATGACAAGATAATCTAATTGTGCTTTACTCCCATTTGGTGATTAATGTGTCCACAGTTGGCCTGTTTTTTTCTGGTAAAGGGTGTTGAGACATAAAAGGTTGTTAACATGGTACGGTTTCTGTTAGTCTGTTGGTGATACACATATTTGAAACCATCGTGTTGTTCAAGGTGAGAATTAAAGTCATCACCTCATAAAATTACTTCATTGCTGACATTGGTGGGGCTGTATTTGTATTGTATTAATCACTTGTGGTCACTACTCCATACAAGTGAGAGCAGTACCCTGTACCAGAACTTTTGTGCCTCACCGAATCAAGTAGGTGATATAAGCCAGTAGCTGATACAACCCCTGGCAAAAAGTATGGAAGTTACCACTCTTGCAAGATGTTCACTCAATTGTTTAACTGTGTAGGGGGAAAAACTAAATTTTAAACAAAAATTTTACTTAACATTCCAACCTTCTAGCTTTATGAAACACTATCACTAAAAATTAAAAAAGACAGAAAATTGTAGACAATTGCAACTGTTCAAACTGAGAATAAAATATGGAATCACTTAATTCTGAGAAAAATATTCAGGATCCACCATGTTGCAGTTCTAAAACAGACACCTGTATCCTATAACATCTGCTAATTGGTCTGCAGTTAAGTGTGAGTAAAGTGCTTGCACACCTTAGTGAACTGTTGAACCAAGCTAATTGACATAAATCATGGCTCCAACATGACAGATGTCAGTTGAAACAAAGTGGAGGATTATAAAAGTTTTTGAAAAAGGCAAATCTTCATGGAATGTTGCAAAAGATGTTGGTTGTCCCCAGTCGGATGTGTCTAAAATCTGGACCAAGTCAAATCAGATGGGAAGGTTGTAAAAGGGTACTGGTAGACCAAGGAAGACATCAAAGCGCCAAGATAGACAACTTAAAGCAATATGCATTGAAAACAGAAAATGCACAACAAAACAAATGAGGAACGAATGGGCAGTCAATGTCTGTGATCAAACTGTAAGAAATCACCTAAAAGAAATGGGATTTACATACAGAAAAGGCAAACGAAAACCATCATTAACATCTAAACAGAAAAAAACAAGGTTTCAGTGGGCTAAAGAAAAGTAATCATGGACAGTGGATCACTGGATGAGAGTGATATTCAGTGATGAATCACAAATCTGCATTGGGCAAAGTGATGATGCTGGAACTTTTGTTTGGTGCTGTTCCAATGAAATTTATAAAGACAATTGAAAAAAAAAAGCAATTTCCAAATCATTAATGACATGGAGTTGTATGTCAGGTAAAGGTATAACAGTCATTATATCCTCAATAAATGCACAAGTTTATATTGACATTTTAGACACTATTCTTATTAGATCAATTGAAAGTATGTTTGGTGATGATATAATTTTTCAGGACGATAATGCATCGTGCTATAGGGCAAATGCTGTAAAAACTTTCCTTCAAGAAAGACATATAATGTCAATGGCATGACCTGCAAATGGTCCAGACCTCTATCCAATTGAAAGTCTAAGGTGGGAATTTAAGAAAATGGTCCACGACAAGGCTCCAACCTGCAAAGATAACCTGGCAATTGCAATAAGAGAAAGTTGGACCCGGATTGATAAAGAATACTGTTTGCCGATAGTAAAATCCATGCCTCAGAGAATTCTGTTATAAAAGCCAGAGGAAGGTGCAACAAAGTACTAGTGGTGTTTCTGTTTGGTGAATCCATAATATTTTACTCAGAATTGAGTGATTCCATATTTTTTTCCCTCTGATTGATCTATAAAAACAATTGCAATTGACTACAATTTTCTTTTATTTTTGTGTTTCATAAAACCAGAAGGTTGGGATGTTAAACGAAAATAGTTTTGTGGCTGGACAGACCAGAAAGAACAGCCTCAGATCTCCATCTGCTGCCACCATCCTGTGTCTACACAAGAGATTGTTTTTTATTAACATTTTGACATACTGTACTAACATCAGAGCAAGATGGTGGCACAGGCAGAGGCAGCGGCCCAGCTCTCATCATGTATTAGCAGTTACTTCTTTTATTTTCTTTATTTTGTATACTCTTATTTTCTTTTCCATGCTCAGTCCCTGGTAGCTGCAGTATAGCAGGGCTAAGCTGCTCATGGTTTTGGAAGATTACTGCTACACAACTGACAATAATAACAGCTGGGACTTTATTCCCCCAGAGATCCATAAGCCCTTCTTACCAACTTCTGGTCAATCAACAACAAGATGGATGAGTTACGAATGCACTTTAATTCATGCCGCATGGATTACTGTGTAACAGTAATATCTGAGACTTGGTTGGACACTTTTACCCTGGATGCCATGATTGAGCTAGCGGGCGATGCTACCTTCAGAGCAGTGAGAACCAGCATATCCAATAAGAAATGCGTAGGAGGCCTGTGTGTTTACATTAACAACATCTGGTGTTCCAATGCCATAATTAAAGATATTCACTGTTGTCTGAATAAAGAGTATCTGATGGTACAGTGTAGACCTTTTTACCTGCTGAGACCTTATACTACTTACATCCGTAGTTATAATTGCTGCTTATGTGTCACCCCAAGCTAATGTTAATCTAGCCATGGAGTGGCTACAACACTCCATTAACAAACAGCTAGTGGTGCCGCCGGACTGTTATAATCACGGCAGGAGACTTTAATCATGCAAACCTGAAGTCTGTCCTGACTAGATTCTACAAAAATGTGAGTTTTCCACTGAGGGAAAAAAAAACACACAGACCAGGTCTATACCAACATCCTAGATGTCTATAAAGCCACCCCCTGCCACATGTTGGACTCTCAGATTATAAACCTAAAATCTGTAGCCAAAGTCCTGTAGTTAAAACAGTCCAGCTATAGACTGAGAAAGCCACCGCAGCTCTACAGGATTGTTTTGACTCTATAGACTGGATATTTACAGAGGAGACAGACCTGGAGGTTCACACATCAGCTGTGCTCTCATACATAAATGACTGAACTGAGAATATGACCACAAAAAAGACTGTTAAAGTGTTCCCAAACCAGAAACCGTGGTTCAACGGTGGGGTGTGCACCCTGCTTAGAGCATGAGACGATGCCTTCAAGTCAGGAGACCAGCAGGCTTACAAAGAAACATGTTGGTCCCTTTAAAGAGGTATTAAAAAACAAGTGCAAAAATAAACAACTCATCGAGGAGCACTTCGACGAAAACAATACCAGGAATATGTGCAAGGGGATCAAAACACTTACTGTCTACAAGGACATGCACATATCAGCGGACTTCTCAGACAGCACCCTACTGGACACCCTGAACCAGTTCTTTGCCTGTTTTGACCAACCTGGGCCTGGAGAGTTCACTGTGCACCTGGATATTGGACTTTCTCAGCAACAGACCTCAGAATGTTAGGATAGTAGGCCACATCCTCCACTCACATCCTGAACACCGGAAGACCACAGAGATGCGTCATGAAGGCCCTCAAGAGACTCAAACTGGATCAACTCTAACCCATGGTTAGACAACTTCGAGAGACTGCACACAGAAGTGAGGTATTATGGGGGCTTATGTGCTAGGCTAATGACTAGGCCACACAGAATTGCTATTAGGAATTTCATGGTCAATCTTCAGTCACATGCCGTAATTCTGTCATACAGCATTCAAACTAATGATGCACGGAAGACTCTTGCTCTCAACCCTAAGAGATATCAACAACAGAGGAAACAAATACCTTCTTACAATTACAAATAGTTTCTTATCAAATGATTTAACATAAATACAAATTTATCTTTAACACTACTATAGGTCTTTAGGCATTAAGTTGTTTTTACAAGTGCAACAGTAGAATAAGCCTATTTCCAAAATTTCAAACTTTACAAGTGAAATTACCATTACAATAAAGCACATTTTGTATGAGATAAAGATAAATGCTTTTCCTATAAAGCCACATGTTCTCCTTCATGTACCACTGATACTAAAAAACCTCCCTTCTAGTTTAATTGTATTTTTATAACAAACACTTCTTGGTTTTAACACAGAACATTAGTATCTCCTTAATAAGTGTAAAAAGCTCAAATGTTGAAGTAGTGTGTTAAAATGGAAATAAAATTTGTAGGTAAATCATCGATCTTACAATTTTATTTATCTCCATGACCTTCAGAAGCCTTTTTTTTCTCTTTAGTGATGAACTCAGCTGCGTCTGTGTGTGTCGTCCTGCAGGCAAATTCACTCATGCAAACCCATCTGTCCCTTTTGTCCCACTTTGCCTTAACTCTGATTAAACCAAAACACTGAATGACACTCTGACCAAGGTGAGTAAAAAAGTTTTCACACCCTCATGACACGGCATTTAGTGTGTTTGGTTTTTCAGGTATTCCTTCATTAGATTGGAATCTCTTTGAACTTTATCCAGAAAAAAAACACTAAACTTTATAATAGAACTACATTTTGTTTTGTTTTTTAGTCAAATCAAAGGGGAATGCAGACAAACAGATGGACTGTGTAGAAAGTTTATGTGGGTATTTCAAATAACAAATAACAAATGTTCATAAAAATAAAAATAACACAAATATAAATAAAAAAAATGAACAAAGCACACTCACTGCAGACATGAAGAGATGATAGGAGACTGTCACCAGCTTTAGAGGACAGGTCACCTGCAGCTCTGACCATAGTCCACATAGATCCGAGATGCAAAAAAGGGCCAACATAGTACAAGGTGATTCATTTAAAACGTGCAGAAAGACATGATGACAAGTTATTTATAACAAATTTTAACTGTGACTTTGTCAAAGGTCTCTGTGTGGTGAACACACTCAAGGACATCCATGTGTTATACTCCACCCTTGGCAGTTTGGAAGGGGTTAAAATAAACAAAATTCTGCACTGTGGGAACATTAATTACAGAATACTCACTAAAACCTTTAAAATTATTATTTTCAATACATGTAACACATGTATGATGCCATGATGTCAGTGGGAACAAGGCATTGATCCTCTGTATCAGATTTTTTATTTTTTTAGCAGAAATGGAATATGGTATGAAATATAAGGACCCTTTGATGGACTGGCGAGCTCTTCAGGGTGTATCCAGTCTTGGCCCACAGTTGCCCTGCCTCTGTGCAGGCTTCAGCCTTCCTGCAACCCTAGTTGTGTTAAGCAGTTTGGCGAATGAATAAAAGTAAGATCAATGAGTAGAACATTTTACCGCTTTTGACATGATTAAACTAATTTAATAAATTAGCTGTGCACAAGATCCAGCACCAGCATATTTCTTTGAAGGGGTAATACTAGAGATAATATCAGAAGTGAACAAACCCTAATTATATGTGAACTCTTCATCTAACATTGGTTATGTACCTTAATTCGAGTGGTATGAAGGCATAGTAATCAGCATGTCTGTCTCACAGCAAGATGGTCCTGGTTTTGAGTCACCTGCTCAGTGAGGGTTAAGTATGCATGTTCTCCCAGTGCTTTTGTGTATTTCCTCTGAGTACCCTGGATTGAATTGAATTGTTGTGTCTGTGAGTGTTGGCCCTGTGATGGATTGGCAAGCTATTCAGGGTGTAGCCCACCTTCACCCAGAGTTAACTGGGGATAAACAGCCTTCTAGCCTCTAATTATGGTTGTGTTGGCTTGGTTGTGTTTCTTGATCTTAGTGCAGCTTTTGGCTCTGTTTAACATTATGTTTGGTGTTCCACAAGGTTCAATTTTAGGCCCTCTGCCTTTTTAATACATAATATTAATGTAATATTAACTTCTACTGTTACACTGATGACATGCAGTTGTATAATTCTGCAAAGCCAGATGAGAGACATCAGCTTAAAAAGTTGAGGGACATGTAAAGGGCATTAGACACTGGATTCTTAGAGACTGTATTCCAGCTTTCTCTTATTAAATTCCAGTCAGGTAGAGTTACTTTTATTCAGACTATGGGGAGTTAGAAACAAGCTTTCAGATGGGAAATGACAATGTAAATTGTAAATAGTGCAATACAAATGCAATTCATTTGATTCATTATGTAGTGACTGTGGATGTCTTTCAATTTAATCATGTCCATCAGTAAGAGGTTAGTGTGATTATTAATTTGATTTAAT
>JAOUQZ010047888.1:0-25170 GCA_028564935.1 Neosilurus hyrtlii | reverse complement strand
GAGGAACAATGCTCGCACTGTTGCACCAGCTACTGTTCACCATTAAACACACGCCGCCTCCCCTTGACTTTCCCGACAGCTGAGTGTGAAGCGGACGGGATAAGAATCAGCATCTCCAAGTCTGAAGCCATGGTTCTCAGCCGGAAAAGGTTGGAATGCACTCTCTAGGTCTGGAATGTGGTCTTGCCCCAAATGGAGGAGTTCAAGTATCTCTGGGCCTTGTTCATGAGTGAGGGAAGGCTGAAACAGGAGATTGGCAGGCGGATCAGTGAAGCCTCTGCTGTAAAGTGAAGCTTATACCGGTCTGTCATGGTGAAGAGGGAGCTAAGCAAAAAGGCAAAGCTCTCAATTTACTAGTCGATCTATGTTCCTACCCTCACCTATGGTCACAATCTTTGGGTAGTGCCTGAAAAACAAGATTGCAGATACAAGAGGCTGAAATGAGCTTTCTTTGCAGCGTGGCAGGGATCTCCCACAGAGATAGGGTGAGAATCTTGGCCATTCGGGAGGTGCTTGGAGTAGAACCAATGCTCCTCCGCATTAAGAGGAGCCAGTGGAGGTGGCTCAGGCATTGATAAGAATGCCTTCTGACCACCTCCCTGGTATAGTGTTTCAGGCATGTCAAACCGCGAAGAGACCCCAGGGTCAATTAAGAACATGATGGAGGGGCTATGTTTCTCGGCTTGTCTGTGAATGCCTTAGTGTCCTCCAAGGAAGAGCTTGAGGAAGTGGCTGGGGAGAGGGCCATCTGGACATTAGTGTTTAGGTTACTGTTTTTAAAATAAAGAAATATGAGTGCACTTCCTAGAGCCTTAGTAACCTGGCTGCATTTTGTATAGCTTGTTAACCACAATCAAAATTCAAGAAGTGAAATATCACCTCAAGATTTCAAATACTATACTTTGCCATTGAACAAAAGGAACCCATTAATTAACTACTTTTAGGATGTAAATAAGGAGGATCTAAAGTCACTGTTTCAGTTTTAAGAATTTAAATAAAGATAATCGTTAGAGATTCAATCATTTATCTGTGACACTCTGCCTAGCTAAAAAAATGTTGTGCATACTAATATTTTGTTGAAGTGCCTTTACTCTTGATTACAGCATGTAATCACCAAGGCATTGTTGCTTCAGTTTGTCATGTCCAGGCTCAGCAACATTGTGTCAAAGTCAGTTGATGACCTGTATCTACTGAATGAGCAGGTTATCATGTCAGTGGTGTATTTCTTCCCTTCCGCGTTACCCTAGTAGGATTTTAAATGTCAGACATAAATAAAATATTTATGAAGAGTCCTTGTGGTTGTCTGAGGCTTGCCATGTCTCCTTTAGAGGATGCGTGTGAGATTAGCTGGAAGCTGGTATAAACTCTTGCCAATCATGTTTTACACAAGGGACTACTGAAATCAGTAAGGGATATAGAAAAATACTGATGATACAGTTAAAATAACATTTTTTCACTGCTACAGCGCTAAGACCACGTACAGATGGTGAGAGTAATTTTTACATAATTCACCTGTTTTACACAACAGCAAGACAGACAGTTACTCTGTCCACTCTGATACAGCCTGAAGATTTAAGCATTGACCTTCAATGCAAGTCAAGATTTTGTAATTCCTGGATGTCTGACATATGCATACATTAGCACAAGTATTGGCCAATAGTAAATGTTTAAGAAGTCAAGTTTGCATCTTCACATAACATCCAGCCACGGACAGACATATGAAGATGTTTATACGTGGATTTTTACTCGTAAAACTACAGTTTACAAGGAAATATTGATCCATGAAAATGCTAATGCAATCTGGTAATAGATCATTAGCAAGTAAACCCAAGAACAAAAAACAAAAAACTTTATTAAGTCTAATAAAGCAAATTAATGAATTAATGGTCCTGACTGACAGGTATGTGAATTTTATTGGCATGAGTGAAAGTTAATTTTCCTTAAATTAGCACAGAGATAGACTACTGAAACATCTACATCAAAACAACAGTAACTGATTTTAACTGGGTTTTATTAAGACACATTTAATTTTTTTTATCTTCATTTAAAATCAACAGTAAATGATTCTAACTGGGTTTAATTTAACACATAATGAACTATGACACGTTTTGTCACTTTTTGTCACATTTAATTAAATGAATGTGATGATAATGTTTATTGTATCTCTTGGAGGTATTTGTTTTCCCTATTTTTTTATTTGTGACAGACAAAAAGAATAAATTAAAAAATGGGTTTAAAAATTATATAGTCGAGTCATATAGATGTGATTATTGTTGTTATTTTTTAGTTCACTAAATGTATAATGTATTCCAAAGTGATTAATATTTATTTGATTGCCATAATTGAGTAGCCCTACTCTAGGGCACGAGTTAAATTCCATTTTATATATAAAAAGTATTTAGTGAAAATGTTTCTAACATTGATTATTTTGGAGAAATCAGGAATGGTGAACTCAATTTTGAAAGTATCCTGCCAAAAAATCCCACCACTTCCTTTTAGGCTTCTCTTCGTGTCTTTTGGGGCCCTCCTTTAAAAGACGAACATGCAGAACCTGATTACCTTGGGAGGACAAGCACCGAGGAGAATAGCATGGCATTTGTCGTATCAAACTACCTAATGTCTTATTCACATATAAGAGGACATCATAATGACTGTAAAACATAAACATGACTAATGTTGGTATTCACAGCTCTTGGCTAGCTTACTAGATTTAGCATTATGTCTGCCTAGCCTTGCGGAAGATGTACATGGTGGGTGGAGTAAGGAGGTGAGGTGAGATGAGTGAACGTTCTCAAAAATGTAAGTTGCGTCTAGCTCGTGTAAAATGCATATATGTGCTAATGTGTACTTCACTGCCATCAACCAATCAGCAATTTTTTTGGGTTTTACATGGAGCAAATATTGTGTAGGATTAGGTTGTTTTCCATGCAGTCGCACAGAAATTGGCCAATGGGGGGGCATTATTCATGTTTGGGCAGACCAAACCAAGCATATATTTATAATAGATAGATAGATAGATAGAAAGATAGACAGATAGATAGCTTGGGGAGTTTCCCACATGGCATACTATAACCATTTTTTTTTTTAATTATTTCTTTAGGGGTTAAGCCATGGCTTCTTTTTGGACCACTCTTATGGAAAGTCCAGCTTAGTGAAGTGTTTACAGATTTACCAATTTCTGCTGTGGAGCTTTCCAGCTCCTTCAGAATTACCTTTGGTAGATAGTCCTCTCTAGGTGGGTTTGTTGTGGGACTATATTCTTTCCATTTTGTGACAATGGATTTAAGGGTGCTCTGTCGGATTTTTGAGGTTTTGGATTTTTTTAATAATCCAACTTTGAATTAAACTTTTTTTTTTATAACCCAGCGTATGAATTGTACTTCACCACATCCTGAACTGTTTGGAGAGCTCCTTGGTTTTGATGTTACTTGCTTGGTGGTACCACTATGATTAGTGGTGTTGCAGACTCCAGAGCCTTTTTATATTCTAGCATATTTTCTCCCGAAAAAGCACAGCTAGTTTGGGTTGAAGTGTGGATCTCAGTAAACTAGGTAATTACATGCATTATTTCATTTAATATTCTATGTTTAGGGATAAAAACTTATTTTGAGCTCCTATTGCAACCTCACTTTTTAATGTAAATGCACAAGTTAAAGGAAAGTTAAATACATGGACAGGTTATAACCTCCACTGTTTTAAAAAATAAATAAATAAATGAAAAATAAAAAAATGAAAAAAACAATTGTACAGTTTGTACTCACCAGCTACCATCTGCTCAGAACAGCAACTTTTCTATCTAAACTCAGAATAATATAAATATTTAGGCACCACCTAAAAGCAGAGCTTCTAAGACGTTTGTGTTTATTTCCGGTAAAGAACAGCCATGTGTTTTTTCAATAATGATTTTGGCTTTTCAATAGTATTCAAAAAATTTTCTCCTCAGGGAGAAATTCCACTGACTAAACAACAACATTTCCTCCAAGTTCAAGTGCACAGTAGCGGTGGCACTCTTTGGTTTGACTGTGAGCATGGACACAATGGCAGAATCAAGTGCACGGCTTTAAAGCTTTAGAGATATTCCATATCATTATGTCACATTAGCACAAATGGGCCATTGGGTGGTAGCCGGATGATAGGCTGACGGTAGCACCAAGGCACTGACAAAACTCTTTGCAAAACCCCGATATGAACTGTGTCCAGGGAAATGTGTGACCAAGGTCTGTGTGGCACTGGTAGCGGCTGGAGAAGACCCATCCGGGCCTATCTCGACACCTTACTTCTGGCGCAGACAGAGCAAACTGCGATGTACTCCACCACATCCTTGGCGAGAGAGGGCCACCAAAACTGCTGTTTGACCACAAACACAGTTCTCTTGACACCAGGATGACAGGTTAACAAGGATGTGTGTGCCCAATGTATCACCCGAGAGCGCAATGCTTCCAGTACAAACAACCGGTTGCGAGGACAGCCCTCTGGGGTGGGTACCCCCTGACTCACCCGCTACACATCGCTTTCTATCTGCCAGGAAACCGCTCCTCCCACACAGTATCGAGGTAGGATGGGCTCTGGTTCTTTGGCAGGCGGTTCTGGTTCATACAGGTGAGACAGAGTGTCTGTTTTGGCATTCTCAGAGCCCGGCCTGTAGGAAAGGGTGAACCAAAACCGACTAAAGAGGAGCACCCACCTGGCTTGTCATGAGTTTAACGTTTTGGCCGATTTGAGGTACTCCAAGTTCTTGTGATCTGTCCACACCAGGAAAGGTTGATCCATCCCTTCCAGCCAATGTCTTTATTCTTCCAAGGCCACTTTGATGGCCAGCAGCTCCTGATTCCCAATGCCATAATTCCTCTCTGCTGGTAATAACTTGTGGGATTAGACGGCACATTGATGAATCATGTCATCTTTGGGGGATCACTGGGATAGCCCACACTCCTACATTGGAGGCATTGACCTCCAGAATAAACTGATGCTTGAGGTCGGGTATCTTCAAGACCGGTGCTGTGGTGAACAGTCTCTTTAATTTTTGGAACGCCCCCCCAGCCTCTGGACTCCACTGAAAGGTAACTTTAGGTTAGTGCATGTACCACGGAACTGAAATTGCGGATGAACTTCCATTAAAAGTTGGCAAACCCCAGAAATTGCTGCGCTTTCTTCCATGATGTGAGAGGCTGGCAATTAGAGACAGCACTAACCTTCTCAGGATCCATCTGGACATGGTTAGGGGACACAATGAACCCCAGGAACAAAACTGAGGAGTCATGGAATTCACATTCCTCCACCTTCACGAACAGTTTGTTTTCCCATAGGCGACTCAGGAACTGACGGACGTGACGCTGGTGGGTGGCAAGATCAGGAGAGAAAATAAGTATGTCATCCAGCTATACAAAGAAAAAGTCATTTAAAGTCATTTAAAAAGTCAAGTACTCACGTAAGACTTTGTTTATGAAGCCCTGGAATACGGCTGGGGTGTTGATAATGAGGTAGTCATAGTGGCCTGTGGGAGTGTTGAATCCAGTCTTCCTCTTGTCTCCCTCGCGGATCCTGACCAGATAGTATGCGTCCCGCAGGTCCACCTTGGTGAAGACTTGAGCCTGCTGGAGCAGCGCGAAGGCAGAGAAAATGAGTGGAAGTGGGTACTGGTTTTTTACGGTGATATCGTTCAATGCGCTATAATCTATGCATGGCCGAAGTGAGCCATTCTTTTTTCCCATGAAAAAGAAACCTGCTTTAGCCGGCGATGAGGATGGGCGGATGATGTTCGCAGCACAGCTTCTGTGTACACCTCCATGGCCTTCCTCTCGGGACCAGGGATGGCGTACAGTCTAGCCTTGGGAAAGGGAGCTCCCGGCAAAAGGTCTATTGCGCAGTCCCAAGGCCGATGAGGTGGGAGAAACATGACTTTGGTCTTGTTGAAAACCTCTCTCAAGTCATGGTAGCATGGTGGGTCTCTTGATAGGTCAGGATAGTCACTAAGAGTCAGTTCAGGACCCGGGTTAGACTTATTTTCAGGGGATCTGTGAGCAGAAGGGGATAAGGCAAGACAGGACAAACTACAGGCAGGGTCCCAGCTCCTAATCTTCCCCATTTGCCAGATTATGTAAGGATTGTGAGCTTTCATCCACGGAAACCTGTTGGAGCCCACCTGGGGAAATGAATCATGTCCTGTCTCTCATTTGTTCTGGCTTTTTCTCTATTCAGGTATCCTGAGTCCCTCCTGCATGGGTGGTGATTAGCGGCTCCGCCCTGATTATCCCCACCTGTTCCCCATTATGTGCCACGGGTTATAAGCTCGGCACCCTCCCTCGGTCCCCTGTCTTGTGCTGTTCACAGAGCATTGTGCTTCTCACAGCTACGCCACGATCCAGCCCTGATTACCACAGCACCTACGTACACCTTGTTTTTCTCTGAGCACCTAATAAACGGGATTACTTCCCTTCACCATTTCGGAAGAGCCAATGCAGCTGGGCCGAGCCCGATTAGATCCGGAAGAACGCCAGCGCCGGCAGAGAGAGGAGGTTTGTTTTTACTGCGGGCAAGCAGGCCACCAAGCAGTCTTCAGTCCGGCCAAGAGGACCGGATCACGGACAGTAAAGAATGCCCAGGTAAGCCTAGTGACCTGCACATACATCTCACCAGGTGCCTTAACTACTGTCACTCTGCTAAGCCAGAACAAGGTTGTCTCCTTAAAGGCTCTTGTCGATTCAGGGGCGGACGAGAGCTTGATGGACAGTTCATTGGCCAAGCGGTTGGGGATCAAAGAGGTACCACTTCCTAAGCCTGTCTCCGCCCGAGCCTTGAATAACCATCTACTCAGTTGGGTCACCCACAGGACCGAGAGCCTGCTCATGACCATTGGGGAGCTTCACTCTGAGCACATCTCCTTCCACCTTCTCAGTTGCCCTCATCACCCCCTCGTTCTGGGACTCCCATGGCTAAGGACCCACAACCCTCAGGTCATCTGGGAGACGGGGAGGATTAGGAGTTGGGACCCCGCCTGCACTTCCACCTGTCTGGCGATGACACCGTTTTCCCTCCAATCCTCGGAGGAAGAGTCGGAGGGTAGGGGCAGTTTCCTGGCATATAGAGGAGACAGTTAAACAGGCTGGGCAGGAAGGACTCTCTCCTGAGGGGTGCCTGCGCAATCACTTGTATGTTCTGGAGAGACTGAGCTCACAGGTAGTCCATTGGGTACACACTTCTCTGCACTCCTGTCACCCTGGGGCGAGGCGCACCAGTTTCATTATCAAGCAGTGCTTTTGGTGGCCGTCCCTAGCCAAAGACGCGGCGGAGTATGTGGGGGCATGCCCAGTCTGCGCCAGGAACAAGACGCCACAACAGACCCGGGTGGGGCTCCTCCAGCCATTGCCGGTGCCGCATTGACCATGGTCACACATCTTCATCACGGGCCTGCCTCCCTCGAGGGGTAATACAGTGGTGCTTACGGTGGTAGACCGATTTTCTAAGATGGTCACAATCCTGATCACTCAGATCTTCTGGATACATGGCCTCCCTACAGACGTCGTCTCCGACCGGGGACCCTAATTCATATCTGGGTTCTGGAGGGAGTTTTGTAATTGTTTGGGGACCACCATCAGCCTGTCGTCAGCCTGAGTCCAATGGACAGACGGAGCGGCTCAACCAGGACCTGGAGACCTGTCTCAGATGCCTGGTCTCACAGAATCAAGCCACGTGGAGCGAGCACCTCACCTGGGTGGAATACGCCCACAACTCACTCCCTATTGCGGCCACCGGGCTCTTCCCTTTCCAGGCTGCCCACGGCTACCAATCACCGCTATTCCCGGCCAACGAGAAGGAGGTAACAGTCCCCTCGGCTCGTGCCCTGGTAAGAAGATGCTGAAAGATTTGTGACACAACCAGGCGGCTGCTCCTCTGGGGTCAAAGACGAATGAAGACTGCGGCTGATCGCCATCGCCGTCCGGTTCCTACCTACACTCCCGGCCAACAGGTGTGGCTGTCCACCCGGGACCTTCCCCTGCAGGTCCTCTCCAGGAAGCTGGCTCCCAGGTTTGTTGGTGCGTTTCCTGTGTTGAAGGTCATTAACCCTGTTTCTGTTTGTCTGAGACTCCCCAGGTCCCTCTGGGTGCACCCGACCTTTGACGTCAGCAGGCTTAAACCACTACGAGAGAGCCATCTGGTGCCCCCCACCAAGCCCCTGCCGCCACCCAAGATGGTAGACGGTGGACCGGTTTACACGGTTAAGAAGCTCTTGGCGGTACGCAAGAGGGGGTGAGGTAGGCTATTCCTGGTTGACTGAGAGGGTTACGGCCGAGAGGAACGCTCCTGGATACCCGCAAGCTTCATCATAGACCGGAGTCTGATTGATGACTTTTATAAGCAGAATCCGAACACTGCAGGCCTGTCAGGAGCCGGTCCTAGAGGCGGGGTGCTGTTAGAGCCCGCCGGGGGAAATGAATCGGGGGAAAGGAAATGGGTTCAGTGTGGGTTTTGCCAATAGTCATGGTCAAGTCAAGTCAAGTCAGTTTTATTTGTATAGTGCTTTTTACAATTGACATTGTCACAAAGCAGCTTTACATAGTAAATTAAATTAAGGAGGAAAGTGAGGGTTTGTGTCCTGTGGGTGACCCTGCTTAAAAGCTTGTCATTCAGGGAATGGGCAGAGACAGGCTGAGAAAGGGGCTCCATCTTGATTTTCAATTTTTTGGCCAAAGAATCATCCATTAAACTCTTGTCAGCCTCTGAGTCAATGAATGCCTGCATAGGAATTGCTTTACCTTTAATTAAGAGCATGACAGAAGTCAGTGTGCGGGGAGGAAGAATGTGTGGATCTATCTGAACTTACCAGAGAGCTCCTCGAGCTAGAGAGCCAGCTCTTTTGGTTGGGCATGAATCCACACGATGACCAGCTTGTCCACAATAAAAGCACACTCCCTCTCTCAAACAGCATCGACGCTCTTTCGGGTTCAGCTTGGTGCGTCCCAACTGCATGAGCTCCTCCTGACTGGGAGAGGGCACTTGCTCAGCGTTGGGGGGTGAAGAAACCGAAGACCCACGATGAAGCTCCCGACGCGCGGAGGTCCCTCTGGTCGCCGTTCCAACTCCTCCTGAAGCCCGTTATCAATTCGAATCACCAGGTCAACCAGGTCCCCAAACTCAGCTGGAGTCTCGTGTGGGGCTAGGTGGTCCTTGATTTCTTCATTGAGCCCGTTGATGAAGACATCTTTGATGGCCAGGGAATTCCAGCCATTGTCAGCTGCCAGCGTGCAAAACTCTATTCTTCTACACCTTTGTCACAACCCGAGCAGGGCCCTTGAAGCTTTGCGAGCTGGGTAGGAGTGATCAAACAGGCAGGAGATTGTTTGTACGAACTGTTGGTGACTTTGACGAGCATGAGCGGCTTTGGGGAACAGGTAGAAATTAATCAGGGCGAAGCAGGCAATCACCGCAGGCACAAAGGGGAAGTCAGGTGACCTGGAACGAGAAGAGAGCCAGAACAGATCATAAGACAGGCATAACCCTAACACTTCTAATGGGATATCACAGAAATAAGAGGAATAAGAGGTATACACATATAACAACCTGGGCATTGATAGTTTGTTACCGTATTATAATACAATTTTTGTGTCAAAAACCAAAGGCTGTAACCTCCATTTAGCCCTAATAACTTGTACGTAACAAACCGTGAAGCATTGCTAAAGTAATCTATACAGGTAGTATTGTCGGCTGAACACTACATCTACCTCTGTGGCTCTAGATTATAGTAGATATCTATTTATAAGATTAGAGCCAAATTA
Organism: Neosilurus hyrtlii; assembly: GCA_028564935.1. Taxonomy (NCBI): domain Eukaryota; kingdom Metazoa; phylum Chordata; class Actinopteri; order Siluriformes; family Plotosidae; genus Neosilurus; species Neosilurus hyrtlii. The sequence continues at coordinate 15,397 of JAOUQZ010047888.1, read as the reverse complement.
TCTTCAGCCTTCTCCTTTTCTCCAAAGCTCCACTGCTGCAATGGTTGTTTAAATATCATAGGTATAGCATTAACTTAGTCTATTCTGCCCTAAACACATCCTCAAACTTTTCACAGCACTGGAGTTGTGGAGAAAGGATTCCTTGGTGAAATGACCAAACAATGACGAAACAAGGGTAGGAATATTAACCCAGTTTCAAATAAATTATCCATTTTTTCCTTCTGTTGTCCTCACTTAGAAACAGAAAAACTTTTACCTGACCCAGTCCCTTTATTGCAGTCCATGGCACTACAATAAGGCATGATTATAATAATGATAAAGCAAGCATGAACCTGCACAAACCCTCTCAAGCATGTAAATAAAGAAAACCAGAAATATTCTGCTGTACCATCGTTTCACTAAAATGACGTCACACCGCAAGTGGTCACGGAAATTGCTGAAGAGAAATTCAGGTTCAGCATCAGTTCATAAATGGTCGGTTTTCTAAGAAGTATCAGCAAATGATAATCAATTTCCTTTGTTTACGTATTTTCTACTTTAGGCCACTGTCACACATTGACGATTTAGCTAGTGTTTGCCAATGAATGAGAAATTTGGCAAACATGTTAGGGTACGTCAAATGAGTTATGAGTAAGTTTTGTGTAAGTCAATGCGGGTATAAATCATAATATGGTGGTCAACGAAAAATTTTGCATTGCTTAAACATTTTGAGTAATTATGATTCTGAGAGACTCAATAGCATCAAAAAGGAATTTTTGTTCCAATCTAAAACCTGTGGGGAAGCTGGAACATCTGGTGGTCTCCACTTCCTCATCAGCACTCCGTTTCTGACAGAATAGTTGACTGGGGCTTTAGCCAACTCCTCTTAAGGAAGAGCAGCATTAAAGATAGTCTTCAGGATCCTCTGTTCCTGAATTACACATAACTTTCTTGGACGTTAACAACATCTTATTTTTTACATGTGAAGCATAATCAAGACCCTCACAAATAGCAGTTTATTTTTCAGCAAATATCTGTGACAAATCCAGAATGTCATCTTCGGGATAAATTTTCTTTGTTTTTGCCATTGTCTTTTGGATCCTCTTCCTTTGTGGCAACACCTGACACCCGCCAAATCATTTCCCAGTAGTAGTAAGAGACCCTCAATTCCTAGGTATGGCATAACAGCAACGACCACAGGACCTGATGCCAACTTTGATTTTAACATATCATGTAGGGGAGGAGCTGCCCCAGTATCTCGTAAGATTTTGACCGGTACTGGATTGGTTGCATCAACAAGTGATACTGTGCCCTCGGACACATAAGGAACGTATTCCTTTCTGATGTCAGACTGCCTGACATAATCTCTAAGAACCATACTACTAATTTCATAAGGCTTTTTAGAGTAGATAATTACAATAGGCTGTTTTCTCCTTTTTACAGAATAACATTCGATCATCACATGACCTTGTTTCTTACAATATTGACATGAAGGACCTGACCTGATCTGGTCTTTTTCTGATTTTTTCTCCTGGACACTGGATTTATTATGGCTGCCTGAGAATTCGGGTCTTTGATTGGCATTAGGCTTTGGCTTCTCATGGTCATCACTTCTCTTCACAAAAATTTTCTTGTGAGTAAGGGTGTGGTCATCAGCGAGGACGGCAACCTCTCGGAGGGTATCTACTTTGTGTTCATTTAGGTAGGTTCTAAGGTCATCATGTACACATCTCTTGAAGTCTTCAAGCAGCATAACTTGCTTGTTGAAGGTGTTGACTTGACTTGATCTGCACCATCTATTGAACATAATTTCTTTTTCATTGGCGAACTGTATGTGTAGTCATCTGGCTTATGATAGGTCCTAAATTTTTGGCAATAGGCCTCTGGTACCAGCTCATAGGCGTTCAGGATGGCAGCTTTGACCATGTAATAGTCTTGACTGCCTGCCGCTGAAGCAAAGTGAAGCAAATGCTTCTTGGTTCTTGCCTTTTAGCACACTTTGCAGAAGGAATAATCATGTTTCTTCTGGCCATTTGAGTGCTTTGGTGTTTTGTCAAGTGTATGAAATATTTGTCAACTGCTTCACATGTTTACCATAATCAAATTTTGGCTGTAACTCATTTCGTCACCTCCTTGTTGGCCCATCTCCATTTTCTTTGTCTCCATTTCTCGTTTTTTTAAATTTTCTGCCTCCATTCAGTGGATTTCTAATTCTTGGAGCTGAAGTTCTCTGTCTCCACCCTTAATTGCCCCTGAAATGCTTTGAGAGTCATCAGAGTCTTGCTCAGAATCATATTCTCCCTTCATCACTCTTGAGTCTTCACTACAGTCTTGCGCCAATCCTCCTGCCAGCAAACCTTTCTCACTTAAAGCTTTTGTTTGTAGTAGTCCATTCAGCAACGTAGTTCCTTCAACGTAGACTGCTCAACCAGGAAAAGAGAGCAGTCTTTGCACTTTGCACAAAATAGTGAATATAGTCCTCTGTGACATCATCACTACATGACTATTAGTAAGCTTTGTCACAGTAGCTAAACATCATTGTTGCATTACCATAGGTAAAGGTTGTGCCTGTTACGTCACACTACTCACTCCATCTCACCCTGCATTTACTCTATTAAGGTCTGTTAAGCTCTACTGTGAGCTTTCACAGTTCCGTTGATCTACCACGATTGACTTCAAATTGTAATGCATTGTAATAATCCTGGAAAAATTTTGACAGTCAAATCTTGTACCATGATGAACGTGATCATTGCACCCCACCAATACACACGCTTATCACGACTCTCGCAAATCATGGAGATTGGAGTGTAAACCATGGATCACTAAGGCATCTTGTCCAGTTTCCTCCCCAATCAACTTCCTCATCATTATAATCTACTGCTCTCTTTGACCCCTAGAACAGTTTTTAGAACAACTGGACACACTGCTCTGTATTTTACAACACCTCTCTCACCCTTCAGGGAGACTACAAGCTCCAGTCCTCTTGCATTCTTCCTCTTCTTCATTACTTTCCTCTAACATTCAACCATTGCTCTCCCACACACAAAAAAGGAAAATGTCCTGGATCTTTACTTCAGCCATCCCTCCCCAGTCACAGGCATTACTGCTACCCCACTCCACACTTCTGATTACCACTTGGTATCCTTTACCATCACCCTACCTATTCTACCTAAAAGCAGCTTTCAGTTTTCTATCCCCACTCAGAAGAACCTCCCCACTGTAAGCCCTTCATCTGTTGCTTCCTGCACCCTATCTAATCCTCCTGATCCTGTCTCCTTTTCTTCCTTTTCGCTCACTATAGCTATGGATTTCCCCTTTCCACTATCTACCAAACCCAAGAAGACTTCTCACCCTGCTCCTTGGCTCTCGGATGTGCTGGTAATTACAATCCAAAACAGATTTGGCAGTCTACATTCTCGTCTGATATGACTTCTGCTAGGAAAGCCTTTTACAAGAAAAAGTTGGTGCACAAGATCTGCTCAAACTCCACAACATTTTTTTATGTTTACTTGAACCACTAGCTCCTCCTGCCCCATATCCTCTGACCACTGAAGACTTTGCGAACTTATTTTCAGACATTTTTACTGTCAGACATTTACTCCCACCCCAACTCCTATCACATCAAAGATTCCCCTTCACGGGCACAATTTTGCAATCTCACAACAAGAAGTCCTGTAGTTCATCTCATGTTATCTGATCACATGCCCAGGGGTTTCTATTCCTTCCACTATAATCCAAACCATCTCACAAGAGCTTTTTTCCTTTACCCACTATCATTAATAAGTCCATATTAACTGATCATGTACCAACAGCGTTCAAAAGAGAACATCAGCAACCACAGACTAGTATCATTTTTAAAATCATCTTTTCTTTTTAAAATTTCTTTCTGTCTTTCTACCTCTTGCAGATCAACCTTCAAGACCCTAATCAGCTTGGTTTTTAAAGCAGAACATAGCACAGAGACTGCCCTTTTGGCTGTCACAGAGAAGCTGCATGCAGCAAGCTCAGTCAAGATGTCATCATCCTTATCCTCCTTGACCATTCAGCAGCATTTGACACAGTCAACCACAAGACTCTTTTGTCCATTCTCGGATCTTGAAATTTGTGGCTCAGCATGGCAATGGCTTGCTTCCTACTTGGAAGGTTGCTCACATCATATCACTTATGGGATCCACATCTACTCCACGCAGACTCTCTACTGGTGTCCCCCAGAACTCAGTACTTGGTCCACTTCTCTTCTCCATTTATTCTCAGTCCTTCAGTAATGTCATATTCTTACATGGGTTCTCATATGAGTGCAATGCAGTTAACACTCAACTTGCCCTTCCTTTTTCTCCCACAGACACTGATTTTTTTTTTCTGGATCTCTGCATGTCTGGCAAATATTTTTCATCACGAATGGCAGCTCATCGCTGAAATTTAGCTCTAGCACGACTGAACTGCTGCTCATTACAGATAATTTGTCCCCATATCAGGATCTTGTAATCTCCCTCAATAACTCTCCTTCAGTCACTGCATGAAGCCTTGGGGTAACCATGGACAATTGCCTCACACTAGTGTTGTGAAGTAATGTTATTTTGTCTTTGGACACAGTTTCTTGTGTGTCAAGCTTTTGACTTGTCCTTTTTTTATTTTGCTATACTGTATTAATCCGGCAAGGGAACTTATGGCCTCTGCATTCAGACCATCCAAAGTGAGCACACACTCAGAGCAGTGGGCTGCCACAGACATTGGAGGCATGCAGAGAGCAGTTACGGGGTAGGTGTCTTGTTCAAGGGCACTTTAGCTATCAATGTGGAGGAGGGGAAGGTGCAGCTCACTCCCCCACCACCACACATTTTTCTTGCTGGTTTGGGAATCGAACCAGTGACCTTTTGGTCCCAAAGCTGCTTCTCTAGCCATTGGGCTATGGCTATTGATGATTTAGCCAGTGTGTGCCAATGTATGAAAAATTTGGCAAACACGTTGGCGTACGTCAAATGAGTTGTGAGTAAGTTTTGTGCAAGGCTATTTCAGCAACTGTTTGAAGACACACAGTGATTTAGCTTTGATATCTAGAGAAAGTTTATTTCACCACCTCAGCACTAAAATAGGTAAGTGTTTAGATGCATGTTTTTCTTGTCCCTTGATAAAAGGAAGAAAGAGTCTAGCAGTGCTGGAGGATTGGAGGAAATGTGGTGCAGTGCAGGGTGTGATAACTGCTTTGACGTAGGCGGATGTAGGTCTATTTTTAGCCTTTTAGGCATTTGTTTTTAGCGTTTTTTTGTCTGGGAACAGCAGGGAGATTCTTACAATAATTACAAGAGTTTCACCAAGGAGATGCGTCGAGTATTTGACCAACCAGTAGGGTTCCAGCTATGTCAGGGCACTTCTAGTGTTGCTGAATATGCCATCAATTTCCAGACTTTGGCAGCGGAATGTGGGTGGAACATGGAAGCATTATTGGCAGCCTTTCAACATGGCCTCTCAAGCACAATCAAGGATGAGCTTGCTGCTAAAGAACCTGCCCAATACTTGGAGTCCTTGATTGATCAAACTATTCACCTGGACAACAGATTTAGAGAAAGGAGGCGAGAGAGCCGATCCAGTTCCCTTCCTCATCTACTCAATCATGGTCTCAAGAACCTCCCAAACTACCTCCTGACTTTGAAGAACAGATGTAGTTGGGCAGAATTCGCCTCACACAGGATGAGCATAAACGTCGGATGAGTGAGAAGTGTGGTTTATACTGTGGGAGACCAAACCACTTTCATTTGTCATGCCCGGAGCTTGCGGTAAACGGACAAGCCCATCCAGGAGGGGGAGAACTGTGACGGGAACAACCCCTGCTCCCATGTCTTCAATCTCATGTTTCCAAGTTCCTGTCAATATTTCCTGGCAAAACCAACAATACCATCCTTTGTAGGCCCTTATAGACTCTGGTGCTGCTGGGAACTTTATAGACTTCACCTTAGCCAGTCGTCTTGGCCTTCCCATAGGTGACTTAGACTATTCTCTCTAAATATCTGCTCTTGGTAGAAGACCTTTAGGTAATGGCACTGTTGATCATGTTACTGGTTCCGTCCTCATGACCATTGGGGAGAATCATCAGGAGAGGATCCAGTTAAACCTTATTCGATCCCCTGAGCTCCCTGTAGTACTTGGGTTCCCTTGGTTGTTTCACCACTGTCCTGACATCAATTGGACCTCTGGGACTGTGGTAGAATGGGGTCCCAGTTGTAAATCTCCCTGTCTCCTTTCCAAAGCTACACCCCCTTTCTCGATGTCCCTAAGTCCTCTTGAGTTTTCCCGAGTCTCTGGTTTGTACCATGATTTACGTGAGGTATTTTTTGCAAGAAAAGGGCCACCTCACTGCCTTCTCATAGACCATATGATTGTGCTATCAATCTTCTTCCTGGCACTCTTACTCCACATAGAATTTTCTCCCTCTCACCTGCAGAGGTTCTAGCTATCAAGAAGTATATCCAGAGTTCATTAGAAGCTGGAATCATTCCTGCTGGAGCTGGGTTCTTTTGTGTTGGGAAAAAGGATGGTGGACTGAGGCCCTACATTATTTATCGTAGGTTAAATAAAATAACAGTAAGGAACAATTACCCTCTGTCTTTGATGTCTTCAGCCTTTGAGTTGATTCAAGGAGCAACCATTTTCACCAAGTAGGACCTCTGTAATGCTTACCACTTGGTTCGGATACAAAAGGGAGATGAGTGGAAAATGGCCTTCAATACACCCACAGGCCATTATAAATACTAATGCTTCAAACATTGAGTGCCAGAAATGTCTTTCAGGCACTCATTAATGATGATTTTCTAAGCCTTTACATGAGCATGTCCATGAGATGAGAGCTGTCTCCAGTGCCTGCTCAATAACAATGTATTTGTCAAGCCAGAGAAATGCGAATTATAATGTGTCCACAGTCTCCTTCTTTGGATTCACCCTGTCTAGCAGTAACCTTGTTATGGATCCAAAGAAGATGGAAGCTGTCCAGGACTGGCCGCAACCCACCTCTGTAAAGGAAGTTTAATGCTTCCTCAGCTTCACCAATTTTTATAGGAAATTTATCCAAGATTTCAGCACTGTTGCTGCCCCATTGACCAACCTCACTAAGACTATATCAGTTCCTTTTGTCTGATTCCCCAAAAGCCTTCCAATAATTAAAGGAGAGGTTTACCTCAGCCCATTTCCTTACCTGACTCTTTTCTTCCTTTTTTTGTTGAGGTAGATGCTTCTGATGTGACAGTGGGTGCAGTTCTCTCCCAGCATCTTTCTGATGGCAAGCTTCACCCCTGTGCATTCTTCTCTGCTCATCTCTCTCCTGTGGAAAGAAATTATGATGTGGGAGATCGAAAGCTTCTGGCTATCAAGATGGCTTTGGAAGAGTGGCACCATTGGCTTGAGGGTGCTCAACAACCCTTTATTGTATGGACTGACCACAGTAGCCTGGAGTATGTACAGAAGACCAAGCATCTAAATCCCAGGCAAGCAAGGTGGGGAGTGGAGAGTGGACAGCTCCAGAATCCATCCTGCCAGCCTCTAAAATTGTGGCTCCTGTACACTGGGGAATTGAGATGGTGGTGCGGCAAGCCCAGCAGAGGGAGCCGGATCCTGGTAATGGGCCTCCAATTAAACTCTTTGTTCCTACATGTGCATGCTCCCAAGTTCTCCAATGGGGACATTCTTCATGTCTGACTACCCACCCAGGTACAGGCAGGACAATGGAATTTATTAAGAGGAGATTCTGGTGGCCAAAAATGAATATGGATGTCAAGTCTTTCATTGCTGCTTGCCTAGTTTGTGCTCAGAACAAATCTCCCCGCACTGCCCCTCCTTCACCCTTTACCTATACCCAAAAGACCCTGGTCTCACAATCTATGGATTTCATTTCAGGCCTTCCCGCTTCTCAATTTGGTCATGGTGGACCAGTTTTCATTTTTTTTCTTTTTCTTTTTTTTTTACCTGTCTTGTCCAGCATCATAGCAAGCAGAATGGCAGTCTGGTTGCAGTGTTGTTCCGAACAAGTTTGCTTTTCCAAGGGGAGGTTTATGGGTATAAGACTCCTCTTGATAATCTGATTCATTTATTTATTTACTGTTGAATTGTGTTATGGAATCTATGTAATCTTGCTGGAGTTGACTGAAGGGGACAGAAAAAGAAAGAGCCAACAGAAGCAAAAGGAAAAGTAAAAAGAAGAAAGAGGAGACAAAAACACTATAGATATAAAGCAACGAATCTTCAAACCAAACTATCACGAGACAATAAACTGCTACATTTGTACATAAATACACCATTAAATTTCCTGCGGCTTTTACAAAAAAATAGAGCTGACATTAATCAAGAGTTTGTTAAATTATAACCAAAACAGCAAGACATATCACGAACGTATAATAGCATAGAGAAGAAAAAACAAGGGGGGGGAATATATATATATATATATATATATATATATATATATATATATACATGCAAAACATGTGGAACAAATGAATGATCACCAACAAGTGACGAGCAAGACCATGTAACTGCGACCACACCTTCACAGCACCCAGAGGCAGACCAGGGCAGCCCGGGGACCCGGGCCATCAGCAGCAACCTCGGAGCACAAACCCAAGCCACCTCGCACTGAAGACAACTCAGCACTGAAAAGGCCCCAGCGAGCCAGGAGCCGGCCACCCAGGGCAGCTAAAGTAGAGGGTCCAGGGCTCCAAGGCCCAGGAGGCAATCCCCCTCTCCCAAGGCAGAGGGCCCACACCATGCCCAGGAGAACCAGGCCCCTCAGACAACCACCGGGTGCTCCGGCCACACAGGCCGGAAACCAGGGCACCTTCCCCACCCCACCCCTCCTCCCCACAAACTCCCACACTCACACATCTACTTTACATACACCCCTCCCACCATGCCCTGCGAGGGACAGCCCCGGCAGACGTGAGGAAAACAAGCCCCAAATCTGGTCCCCACCACCATCTCCACCACCCCCCCCAGACGCAGCAGACCAGGCATCCCCCAGGGCCAGCAGCCCTCTTTCAGTGCAGCCAACCCGGGTCCCAGCCACGGGGACAAACACCACCACCCTAACAATGCCCAGGGGAACAGGGGCATGAGAGGTCTCCATTGCCCTCACCCTGCCCACTCTTGACTGTGTGCTGATTGCAATTAAAATTGAGGTGCAGTGACCTCATTATGCTGGAAGCGAGGCCACCATAGTAGTCCCGCTCGCCATGCACTACCTGGCACGCCCCCCAAAAGTTGTTTATGTGTTGTGTTTCTTGTGTTTCGGTGTCTAAAGTGTAATTAAAACTGAGAGGTGAGTCGCCTAATGGTGCAGCCAAGAAGACCACTTAGATGGCCCCCTCTGCTCCACCCCACGTGACTTACACACCTCCCAAGTCCCTATATGTATGTATGAGTGTAAGGGAGCAGGGAAGAAGAGTGAGTCAGGAATGTCAGTCTGGAAGGAAGCAACCTGCCCTCCAGATAGCGAGCTGCAAGGAGCACTAAGCACCCCCGTTCCCCAGGAGGCCCCCCAGGGCAAGGCAGGCCAGCAGCAGCTGCCCCCCATGACTGGGCCACCCAGTGACTACAGCCAATGAGCTACCACCAACCCTAGAAGGCACCCGCCCACCACACGCCCAGGGGGGAAGAAGAGGAGAGCGAGGAGAAGAGTGGACCAGTTTTCTAAAGCCTGCTGTTTTATTCATTTAACTAAACTTCACTCTGCTAATGAAACTGCTGAAATTGTGTGACAACATGTTTTCAGGGTTTTTGGCCTTCCACTGGATGTCATCTCAGATCGAGGCCCACAATTCACTTCATGCTTCTGGAGGTTCTTCTGTAAGCTAATTGGTGCCACAGTCAGTCTCACCTCCGGCTTCCATACAAAATCTAATTGTAAGACAGAGAGGGTTAATCAAGACCTGGAGACAGCATGTGTCTGATCATGTCTGTCTGGTTGATCTGCTCTCTCCTCTCCCGTGTGTGTTTCTCTGATTACAGGCTCCGCCCTGACTAGCTCACCTGTTCCTAATCCCCACCGGAGGATAAAAGGGGGCCGCTTACCTTGTCCTGATCGCCAGATCGTCTTGGGCCGTCATTGAATGAGCGCTCGCATAGTCACGGAGAGAGCTTGTGCCGTCATAGAGAGAAGACGTATCTCAGTATACGGACAGTGATCCAGCCGTTATTCCATAGTGTTCATGTTCCACGTTTTCCGTGTTCCTAATAAAGGATCCTTGTTTGCACTTTAACCTGATCTTATCGTTTCTGTCCTGCATTTGGGTCTATCAGTTGATGGTATTGCCGTAACACAGCCCTCTGATGCCATGCCTCCACCATCTCCTCATCATGGAGCAGGTATGTGATCTAGGCAGAGTATGCTCATAACACCCTGTGTTGCTCCTCTACAGGCCTCTCTCCTTTCGAGTGTCAGTTTGGGTTTCAACCCCTGCTGTTCATGGAACAAGAGATGGATGTTGGCTGCAGCTCAGGACTTCGTCCAAAGGTGCAGGCATGTCTGAAGCAAAGTCCAGTCTACCCTACAGAGATCCTCGTGACAATATCAACACCAGGCCAATCATTGATGCAGAGCTGCACCACTACTCCGACCTAGGCAGAGTCTGGTTGTCTACTCGAGACCTTCCCTTGCAAGTTGAGTCTTGCAAATTGGCTTCACGGTTTGTGGGAACTTTCAAGTTCCTGAGAAGAGTTAATCCTGTCTCTTACCACCTTTAACTTCCCACTTTTCATGTTTCCTGCCTGTGCCCAGTTACTATGAGCCCACTGGCTCCACCTCCCAGGATCATCAAAGCAAACCTTTTCAGTTCATCATCTCCTGGATTCTCGTCGCGTTAGAGGCGGGTTTCAGTATTTAGTGGACTGGGAAGGGTATGGCCCAGAGGAGAGGTCCTGGGTTCCCTCTCGGGACATACTCGACCACCATCTGATTGAGGACTTCTACAAGAGACATCCCAACCATCCCAGTATGAATGTCACGAGATGTCCATAGGGAGGGGGGGTCCTGTCATGATCCGATCTGTTATACTTTTGGCCAGGAGGGGCCCTCAGTCAGCATGTGTGTGGTATGTCACATGTCTGGTGCTACCCTGTCTTATTGGTAATTATGTTCACCTGAGCCTCGTTGTCTTTTGTTTATAAGCTGTGCGTTTCACATTCACTGATCAGTCTTAAGTTCCCTTGAGGTCTGTGACACAACCCTATCTCGCATCTACATCGTGAATCTTTTGCGTTACATTGTTTAACCTGTTTTTTTTTCTCTCTCCCTGCAAAGAACCCTGCCCTTTCTGTTTTTTTTTTTTTTTTTTTTGGTTGTTTTTTTGTTTTGTTTTGTTTTTTTTTTTTTTTTTTTTGGACTTCTTCCTCTTTTGTTATCTATTTTTGGATTTTTTTGTTGTATGGACTGACTCCCTGGTTTATGACTTTTTGCTTCAGAACTATTTTTGCTTTAGAACTGATTTTTGCTTGCTGTTTTTGATTACCTCTGCCTGGATTCTTAGTAAAGATCCTTATTACTCATTTATCTCTGTGCCCTCTTCTTTACACTCTGCATCTGAGTCCACACACTCTTCCTGGTAGCCCAAAGTATCGATTCCTGCCTGTCACGCAGGGGACCTGGGTTCGATTCCCAGTTGATCCTTACAGAACAGTTGAAAACAAGCCATGTAACTGCCTTCTGGATCAGTTGCAGAGGTTAACTGGTGCTCAGAGGCAGACCCACCAGGAGTGAGTTGCAGTAGTCTAGCAATGAGATGACAAGGGACTGAACAAGTATGTCAGGGTTGGAAATTTTCCATCTTTTTGAAAGTCAAATGGGTCTTTTTTGATATCGATGCAAAGCCAGTGTAAAAAAAAAATGTGTGTGTAGTATCGACAGGAGCACTGTCATAACTACATGTAAATGAAAATTAGGTATAATTTTCTTTAAATATTTAAACAATTGCCTGCAATAGCATTGTTCCAAACATTTTCACTCAAATATTATACCGAAGTATTATTTTTTTTTCACTTTTCATTAGCAGCCCTCTTAGACAAAAGTAGTATAAACTTCACTGCACACTACTGTATATGTGTGTGTATTCATTCATTCATTCATTCATTCATTCATTCATTCATTTTCTGAATCGCTCAATCCTAATTAGGGTCGTGGGGAGGCTGGCGCCAATCTCAGCCAACTCTGGACGAGGTCAGAGTGCTCCCTGGACAGCTCACCAGGCCATTGCAGGGCAGAAACATGCTGACATCTATGCAACCTACTCTTGTCGAAACTCAGCAATGGTTCTTTTACATGGCTCTCACTACAGACAGTGAGAGACATGGCCTGCCTTTGATAACCCAGTTAGCTGCACTGGAGAGTGTGTTTGTGTGTGTGTATATATATTCTGGAAAAATAAGAGACAGCTGCAATTTTTTTTCTTCTGAAATCTGCATCTCTACTTGTATAACAGCCATTGCATTCCAGTGCCGGTGAATTTCAATACAAACACACCTCATTATGTTTAATGAGGTACTGATTAGGTGATCACCTGAACCAAATCATATTTAATGAGGAAAAGTATAAAAAAACACTGCTGTGGCCATACTATGTTCCTGCAAGAGGACCAGCAGGATGGCATAGTCAGTGCCAGTAGTATAGCCATAGTAATTGGAATCTTTTTAGGTGAGGAAAAAAAGGGTTTGATTCTGACTTTACTGGCAGGGGGATACAGTGAGCATTAGGTTGCCTCCATCCTTAAAAAAGATGGCAGTTCAAAACAAGGTCAAGCAGCAGACATTGGGGACAACAAAGCTGCAGACTAGCAGAGGGCAAAAACAACTCTCCACTGAACGGGATGACCGTCAACATATCTAAATGTCACACATTAACCAAAAAATGACATGAAATGACCTACAAAAAAATGGCAAAAGGCAGTTGGGGTGAAGTACGTGTCAAAAACAGTTTGAAACAGGCTGCTAGGGAAAGGCCTCAAGTCGTGTAAGGCTAGAAAAATGCCCTTCATAAATGAAAAGCAAAGAAGTGCCAGACTTCATCTTCTTTTGCTTGTTCCGGGGTTGGGTCACGGGGGCAGCAGCCTAAGCAGTGAGTTCCAGACATACCTCTTCCCAGCCATATCCTCCAGCTCTTCCAGGGGTACACCAAGTCATTCCCAGACCAGCCGAGAGATGTATTCCCTCCAGTGTGTTTTCAGCAGAAGCACCAGACTGAAGTTTGCAAAAGACCATAAGGATTGGACCATAGAAGACTGGAGTAGGGTGATCCTCTGACGAGTTTGCCCAACACCTGGTCGTGTAATGGTTAGATGGAGACCTGGAGAGGCCTACAAGCCACAGTGTCTCGCACCCACTGTAAAATTTGGTGATGGATCAGTGATGGTCTGGGGGTGCTTCAGCAAGGCTGGAATTGCAAAGCACGCATAAATCAGGCCATATACAAGGTTATCCTACAAGAAAACTTGCTTCCCTCTTCCCTGGCAATGTTCCCCAACTCTAAAGATTGGTTCTCTTGGAGGTCAGTGCTCCGAGCAACACAGTTAGGTCAATCAAGGCATGGATGAAGGACCAACCTCTGGAATGTGTTCAACAGGAAGATGGATGGTCATAAGCCCTCAAATAAAGCTGAGCTGCTTGAATTTCTGCACCTGGAGAGGCATAAAGTCACCCAGCAACAATGTGAAAGACTGGCATGCCAATACAAGCTGTGATTTAAATACTGATGTCTGAATTCTTCTTAAGTTATAACATTAGTATTGTGTTGTTTGAAAATGAATATGAACTGGTTTCTTAGTATTATTTGAGGACTGAAAACACAATCGTTTTTGTTAATTGGACCATTCGTCATATCATGCAAATAAATGCTCTTAATGACAATATTTTTATTTGGAATTTGGGAGAAATGTCAGTAGTTTATAGAATAAACAAAAATGTTTATTTTATTCAAGCACATACCTATAAATAGTAAGATCCGAGAAACTGATAAATTTGCAGTGGACTCTATGCTCTCTCTCTCTCTCTCTCTCATCATCATCATCTTCTTCCGCTTGATCCGGGGTTGGGTCACGGGAGCAGAGCCACCTTAACTGGCTTCTCTCAACACAGAGGAGCAGCGGCTGAGATTCTCACCCTATATCTAAGGATATAGCCCTGCCACCCTACGAAGGAAGCTCATTTCAGCTGCCTGTATCCACGATCTTGTTCTTTCGGTTACTACCCAAAGCTTGTGATTATAGATGAGGGTTAGAACGTAAATTGACTGGTAAATTGAGAGCTTTGCTTTTTGGCTCAGCTCCCTCTTCACCATGATGGACTGGTACAAGCCCCACTTTACAGCAGATCCTGCACTGATCCACCTGTCAATCTCCCACTCCATCCTTCCTTCACTCGTGAACAAGACCCCAAGATACTGGAACTCCTCGCTTGGTGCAGGACCCCATTCCAGACCCGGAGGGTGCATTCCACCCTTTTTCGGCTGAGAACCATGGCCTCGGACTTAGAGGTGCTGATTCTCATCCTGGCCACTTTGCACTCAGCTGCGAATCGCTCCAATGAGAGCTGGAGGTCCAGGCTCGATGAAGCCAAAAGGACAACATCATTTGCAAAAAGCAGAAATGAGATCCTATGGCCACCACACCAGAACCCCTCAACGCCTCGCCTGTGCCTAGAAATTCTGTCCATAAAAATTATGAACAGGGGCCTCATGTACAAAGACTTGCGTGAAATTTTTACTGAAAAATGGCATACGCTTAAATTCAGAAAATGTTGTACGCACAAAAAAATTCAGATGTATGAATCTGTGTGTAAGCATGAATCCAAGCACATTTCTTTGAACATTCGAATCAGCGTGGAATTTAGCACACATGTTGGAGTTCATGACCCTTCCCTGTCCATTCCCCATTTAAATATGCAAATCATACTTAAATGAACCCTGCACCGGAGATTTCCCACTTTGCAGGATCAGAAAACCCTTAGAGAGTATGAGTAAGATGGGGAAAAAAAGAAAATTCACAAAATGTGAAGTAGAGACGCTCCTCACCGAGGTGGAGGTGCGCAGAAATGTATTGTTTGGCACATTGTCTTCCGGCATTGACACTAAACGCAAGAAGTCTGAGTGGGAGAGAGTGTGTGAGGCTGTCAGTGCTGTGGGGTTAAAAAGGCGTACACACGCTGATTTAAAAAAGAAGTGGTCAGACCTAAAGGTGGCCGTTAAGTGGAGGAAGTTTGACCCAAACAGGTGGAGGGACAGGAGAGGAGGACCTCACCCCGTTTGAGCAGAGAGTCGCCGCAGTCATCGGTGATACTGCTCTTTCAGGGGTGGGGGTGGAGCGCATGTGGGGGACTCTGATTACCCCCAAGGTAAATATGTCCATATTTGTAACTCACACGGGTGAATAGCCTGCTCACAGCCCTGTAAGAGAGA